>CAJFCO010000095.1:1302058-1319598 GCA_904066015.1 Synergus gifuensis | reverse complement strand
GACGAAAGTTTCGTGTCTTTTTCTTCGTTATCTTCACTCCACTCCTGACTCTCGCTCACTTGGGACGAAAGTGTCGTGTCTTTTTCTTCGCTATCTTCTAACTTGGACGAATCTATTTTCTTAGATTTTAAAACCTTCTGCGTTTTCACTTTCTGGGAAGTCTTCTTCGAAGCTTTCTTTCGAGCTTCTCCTTTACTCCTCGATTTGCCTTTCTTTTTTGAAGTGCCTTTTTTCCCTGATTTCTTAACTTGAGGTACTGACTTTTTCGGGGGTTGGGGCTCTGTCTTTTCGATGCTCGTGTCTTTTTCTTCGCAGTCGGAATATTTACAGTCGGAGGCTTCATTATTTTTTGGGTCCAGGACTTGAAGCTGAGAAAAAAGTTCAAAGTTAAAAACAGAATTCGCTGTTGTTTTCTTATTAATTAAAAAAAAATCGACGACTCAATTACCTTATTTAGGTCGTTATTTTGTTCAACGGGTTTCAATTCTGAGCAATTGCAGGAATCTTTGCCATTTGAGCTACTTGCCTCACTTAAGCACTACAAAAAAAATATTAAATAGTTTTTTTTTAATAATTTAATTTAACCTGCTTTACTTATTAAAATTTAACAATTTAAAACTTACGTCGCATTTATTTTCCTTCTCCTGGGCTTCGTCACGAAGTTCCTTCTTCTTCTTTCTCTTGAGTCTCTGCTTCTCCTGTTTTTGTTGTTTCGCAATTTCTTTCCTTTTCATCTCTTCATACAGAAGTTCTAAATTACTTATTCCCTGCTTATCTTCCACCGCCATCTAATTATTGAAAACAAATTATTGAAATCGTTACTCGAGATTTAAAAAAAAATTGTATATTTTCAAAATTTTTTACATTTTTTAGTCGAGGTTTAAATAAATACCTCGAAGTTTCTGGACAGAGCCTCGACAGCGACAGCGCCCAAAATTTTACAAATCATCTCTGCTTCTTGGAGTTGTCGATGTATTTTGTGCAAACGATCGAGTAAGCAAATTCCTAAACAAGTGACTACTTCCTCTTGAGCTATTTCTAGAGTTTTTGCATGACGCTCCCTGGAAATAAACAAAATAAAATCAGTATTTTATCATTTATTCTCTATCTATGGTTAGACAAAGTCGACTATAATTCGGAAAGAATTGTAAATGAGTACAAAACAAAAGGAGTAAAAGAAGGAGACTGAAAGAGGTTTTTTACCTTCCTGCACCTTCAGGTAGAGCTCGGCTAATAATCGCAGTTATATACTCTGTGTTCGTTGGCAAGTGGATTTGATTTGTTTGAACACAGTGTCGTATTCCTGCATACAAGGAAGCCACGTATCCTTTTTCTCTCGTTGGATCACAATTGGAAGTCAAGAGGGACGAGGCTAATAAAACTTTCGTCCGGCACTCTGTGCAAAATCTGCAATAGAGTTTAAACTGAATTATTTCTCAGTTCAGAAAATTTATACAGACCTCACAGTTTTTAAACAAAAAGATGGATTTTCAGGTAAATATTTTGATTATCAACCAAAAAAGCGAATTTTTAACTGAATAATTTATTTTTTATTAATTATTAATTAAGTTTCAATTATTAATAATTGAAACTTAGTTTCGTTTAAAAGAAACAGAGTTTCGTTCACAAAAACCTATTTTTATTATTTGGTTGAAGTTTCACACAAATTATTGATTCTCTTTAAATGAAAAATACCTGTGTTTTTTAAGGTACGTTTCGAGCGTTTTTTCCAGGGCGCCGGTTTTAATTATCGCGATTTCACTTCTGCAACATTCTTTCATGCATTCCCAAACTTTTACCCATGCATTCGAAGGTGACTTCATTCTTTGCATTTCCAGAGAATGCAAAGTACATCTGTGAGATTTTTTACTACGAGTCTGCGTCTCGACTAAGGCACTCAATTGAGAGCTGAAAGAAATTTCTATTACTATTTCGTCTCCATAAATACATATTTCAATTTCATTTTTATATATATGAAGCAATTTTAAAAGATTTCCGAGAATTTCGAAGGAATTCCATAAATCTTAAAAAACTTTCAAGGGATTTTGAAAGATTTTGTTATTTAAACGAATTTTAAAGTTTTTTAAAAATATTTTTCACGGATTCAAGGGATTGAAAATTATTTCAATAAAAAAAGAAATTTCAAGTGACTTCGAAGTGTTTTAAGAAAATAAAAATATTGTATTAGATAATTTTATGGATTTCTATGGTATTTGAAAATATATAAGAGTTTTAGAAGGATTTCAAAGTTAGTAATTTAGAAACATTTTTTTAAAGGATTTTTAAAGGATTCAAAATACTATGAGGGATTAGAAAATATTTAAAGGTATTTTTAATGGGATTGTAGCTGGATTTTAAAATATTTAAAGGATATTTAATAATTTCAAGAGATTTATAAGGATTTCAAAAGATTTTAAATGCCAGGGATTGCCCTGACAGAAAAGTATTCCTTAAAATCATTTGAAATCCTTTAAATTCCACGAAAAACTTTTAAATTCGTTAAAAAATTCAATTACTAACGATTTTTTTTTTTTAAAGTAAATTTTCAACCTCGAATTCAATTTTTAGAATTTCAAGCTTAAGTTTCTAAAAATTAAATATAAAAATTCGATGTTACCTGTGATCGTGTAAAATTGTACAAAGTATTTGTGGAGATACGAGAACTTCTTCTGTCACTGTCAATAATCCTTCTGTAGTGAAAAATAGAGGATGTAGTAAAGCGTATCCAGCATACGTCATATCTCTCAACATTGTTTCCGCACTGTCACAAAAAAAGAAAACTCACCTCAATATCCAAAAAGTGGTCTAATAATAATAATGATCGTGAAAGTCTTGATGTTATTAGAACATTGAATGTATTAGAACAAAGTCTTATCAACAAAGTCTTGATGCTGCTTGATAGACAGCAAGTGACTGAAGATGTACATAAATTCTCTTAGGCATTAGGCGTAGGCAAAATATAAAATTTAAGAAGGGATGATGGTCAAAGTGCTAATTGGCTGAAGAAAATTGACGTAGGAACATTTGGAAACACCCCACTTTATGATGTATAGAAATTTGAGAAATACAAACATCGGTAGGCTAACGGAGGTAAAGATGGGAAAACTGATGGCGCCTTGATAGATTTATTGTAGGTTTTGCATTAAAAGTTTGGGCGGAACGGATAAATAGCTTAATTAATAAATGCAATCTAGGTCAAAAGGTGCACAAGTACGGTCACTCCAAATTAGAGGCTTTTACAACTTAATCCCTTAAATGCTGAAACGTGAAAGGACAATACCTGATTTCAGATACATAGATTCTAATAGTTCAAGATTTATAGAATATTTTCATATTTTAGTATCTGCAAAGCCTTAAAAATTTCTCGAGTTATGACCTAACAAAGATTCTTTCATCATTTTAAAAATTGTAGCTTCCAAATTTCCTGAAAGAAAGGAAATTGGAAAAGAAATTCGTATTGTGTATTTGAGATATTAAATGTTTTGTGGGATGTAAGGGAGTAATCAATCTTAAATTGGGAGAATAATTACTCGCACTGCTGGTAATTTTGATTATAATTTATTTTAACCGAACCAGAATGTAACAGAAGGAAACTTATAACGACGAGATTAAGATTGTAAGAAAAGTAGTGAACATCGGCTCGACTACGAAGTCGATTGTTCTTGCTGAAGGTATAAGGTATTCTGAAGATAATCTGTGAAGAATGAATGTTGGTAGTCTCGTAGTATGTTATTGTAAAGTAATGAAGGTAGAGGACCAACTCTTATTGGTTACAAAATAGTAGGAGGAGTAGTCCTTTTTTTATTGATGTCACAAATTGGAAAGTTTAGGAATGGTCAAGGCATGGATCTGTCAATAAACGATGAAATGCTAGACACAGATGTGGCGATGAGTTTTCCTGCGGGTGACAATAAAGTCATAAAATCTTGATGTGTCCTAAGCTGGGACCCGATGCGTCAGCGGATAATTGTACACTATAAAAAAATATAGCCCTTGCTTCAAGCTTTTTGGAAATACAATAAATCCGGTAATAAAGGTTGGGCTGTTTTGCAGATGTGTGACGTAAATTTGTCGTGAGAAAATATTAAGTTTAGAAAGGGGTAAAAATATGCAGAGAAATGTAGTTGCTTTTACATACAATGTTGAGTAGCTAAAATTTCTAAATATTTCTAAATAAATTGTTACGACGTAACATTAAATTACCTTCTTCTGCATCCAACACACGGGATAGATTCTCCTAGAATGGCTAATATATCTTTCAACGTCACTTGAAAGCAAGATCTTGCCTCTTCATTTGTAAGGGTGTCAAGCTTTTTGATAAAATCGTCGAGTGTCTTTCCGCGGATAAGAGGACTTACACAAATTACTCCGAGATTACTAACGTCTATAACCATCTGGAAATAAAATAAAAATAGTTAGCAATTGTAATTAATGGGTCGAAATTCTAACTTCAAAATTTGAATTCTTCGTTTCACTTAAAAACTATAACAGGGTGGCTACAAGATTCAATTTTTCAATATATATAATATATATTTTACATAATATATATTTTGAATATAATTACAATTTTTTATTTATAATTATTAATTACTCTAGTAATGTAATTACATATGTAATTAATTATTTGCAATCCAGCTTCCCTATATAGTAATATAGGTAATAATTTTTTCTCTGTGTAGGACTTTTCTTTTTAGGAACATATTTACTCAAAAAATATTTTCTCTTGAAAATTTTCGCGCCAAATGAAGAATTCAAAATCTCCCCTCAAACTGTTACATTTTACACGAAAACTATTAAAGCCAGACATTTTTTCGCTCTGTACGCATATTTATATATAAAAACTGAATACTACCACAAAGCGAAAAAAATCTAATTACAATATTAATTGAGTAAAATGAAGAAATCGAATTATAAGGTCAGAATTCAGCTTCAAAAAGCTTTTGCTTTTAAAATAATTCTCGAAAATTCTCGGAAAACTTCAGAAAAGTCCTAAAGTAATAAATCTAAATTAATCAACTAATGAAAATCTTGAAAATTCTTGAAATTTCAGTTTTTTGAATAATGAGACAAAAAAGAAAATACAATTCCCAAAAAGAAAATCGTTAAAAATACGAAAATGCTCTAAAATCTTTCCTCTGTAAATAATCAAAAAACAAAGCAAAACAAAACTCTTAAAATATCTAATCCGCGCTATTAGAACAAAGAAACCAGGATCTTGTCATCGTCTTCTAAAAGAAAAAGGAAAATCAAGGCCTCAAATATATCGAATTGACAGAATTGTTAATTAACTCCGTTTTTACAGATTGTCTTCACAAAACATGAGGAATATCCGTTCGATTACATAATTGTCATCCAACCGAAAATTTCCCAAGGAAACCTGGCTTCAAGTTTAAATAAAATTCCTCGGAAATCAGAAAATAAATTACCGCTAACTCATCATCAACGATGAAAGGCATTTGGTTATTCTCCAAGTTGACCGGTTTATTATCTGTACCAGGCCAAATATCTACTAATTTCGCCATCGAACTTCTGAATTCGCTCACTGAATCACAAAAATACCGAGCAACAATTACCACTTCTCAGTGTTGAGTTAAATTCTTGAAAAAGCACTTTTTCACTTTTGTTTTCAACGATAAAAACAAGATTTTGTCACACGTCTGCCATTTGCAAGGCGTTATAGTTACAGCAGTTAGATTTCTTTCACTTCCGCCCTCTGTATATTTTCCCTTTCCACCCCGCTTATTTCATTTTGGTTATAATCAGTTCTAATTTTTTTCCCCTCCCGAATCCAAGCGAAATTCGATGTTTGCGAGGCGACAATAAATCAAGTTCGGGATGAGAAACCGCGAAACTTGTAAGAGAATTCACGGCACGTGGCACGAATTTTTGGAGTATTGAGATATATATATATACTATCAGTTGCTATCAGATATTATATCGTCTTGTATCTATATAGATATATCATCGCAAATTTACGTTTTGCAACATACATGTGCGCTGGTGCGAAATTGTATGTCGAAATCGAATAAAAATAACGATTTAACCATTGGTTTTGTTTTTAGGGTGATTTCCTTTCCGCTCGTCTTGTAATTTTTGCCAATTCTTGCAGTTTTAACAAGTTTCTGACAGTTTATATTAAGTTATCTAGCTGTTTTTTTGGTTTCCTTCACTTATACCAGAGATGAATGAAAATTACGGTATATTTCGCTGGCGAGAATTTATCGAGAAAATATGAGAAGATTCTTCTATAATTTGTTTGTTATCAGTGGCATAGCTTACTCTAAGGGGGCCCTGTATCCAAATTTGTCGGGGGGCCCTTTTAATTTTAGGAATTTTCGCTAATAACACACTAGGGGGTCCCGTCAAAGACATTTTGGTCCCGTGTCATTGATACGGCTGATACGGTGGTAGTTACGCCCCTGTTTGTTATTATTTTCAATTTTATGTGAAAAAATTAGTAGTAATTATTATAAAACAGAATAAATTATTTTATTTTGTTTATTTACAGGAAAATGTAAAAAGGTGCTAAAGAAATAAGGATGCAAATAAAAATTGGTAGGGAAATTTTTCGGATTTTAAATTTTCTCGTAAATTCTCGAGAAAAAGAGGCCCGAGAAAATAACGGTAATTTACCCTAATTTTCTCATCCTTCTATTCTATGTATAGTGAAACGTCAAACGTGGCTGCATTTTTTTGGAATATGTATTGATATAATCAAAATAGTATTAAAAAAAAAAACATGAATCAGGTGCAAACTTTTTCCGTGTGAAATGTGTGTTGAATCAAAACGAGTGAATTAGTGATTCAAGAGAAGTTTTTGTGATCGTTGTTTTTTTTTTGATGGTATAGGAAATCAGTTTACGTCAGAAACGTCAAAAATCTTCAAAATATTTGTTTTTGGAAGTGTTAAAGGTTTCAAATCTCTGATTTTGAAACTTTTAATGCGAAAAGAGATTGTTTTTTTTTCATTTTGGATAGAGGCGAGAGTGAGTTTAGTTTACTTAATAAACTTTATTTAGTCAATTCAGAGTATAGGTTATGTTTGTTCAAAACTGTCAAAACAAAAACGTTTTCAATTTGAAATTATTCGATTTCGAACGTTTTCCATTTGAAATTATTCGATTTCGAACGTTTTCGATTTGAAATTGTTCTATTGTTTATTTTGTAAATTCAAATTGTAAATAATTGTAAATGCAAATAAGAAAAAATAAATGCTAGTTAATGCAAAAAGAGGTTTTTTTTCCGTTTTTGGATAGACACGAAAGTGGAATAATTTTTTTAATTTAGTAAATTTGGAGTATAAGTTATGATCTTTCAAAACGAAAATTAAAACCGTTAAAAGAATCTTCCTAATATTTTTTGTATGCGTACAATCAATTTTCGACTTCTAGGGTTTTTACACAAGGAATTTTCTTCTTTTCTTGACCTTTATCTTGATTCCACTTGAATTTTCCTTATAAATGATTTATTTCCGACTTTTGAAATTATTCTTTTCAATATTTGAATTTATTCGATTTCGAACGTTTTCAATTTGAAATGATTCGTTTTCGAACATTTTCAAATTTGAAATTGTTCTACTGTTAATTAAGTCTTTTCATTTTAAAAAGGAAGAATTATAAATATATATTTACTATTATTATTATTTCTGAATCGTCGCAAAAAATAATTGTAAACACGAATAGGAAAAATCAAACTTAGAATCTGGCACACGCCAGTCATTTGGAAACTGCTTAATTTCTGCTCTAAAAAAATATTTAAAAAATACCACATTCTAAAATTGCTAAAAGAACGGAAAATCGAAAAAAAAACAATCTCTGTAGATATATTACAAAACAGCAAATAGTATAATAATAATTCCTCATTAATAATTATTCCCCAGGTATCTAATTAAAAATATATATAATATTAATAACAGTAGAATAACAGGCCTCACAGAATAATTTTATATTCAACCATTTTCGACCAAAAATTAATTTTCTTTATTCAGAATTCATTTTTCCAGTTGATAATTTAAATACCTAGTTAGAAATAAATATTTTTATTCAATGTGACTGTGAGGCCTGTAGTAATTAAAAATATTTAAAAATATATATTTAAATATTATTTTATTAATATTTTAAAAACGTGCATGCCTATTTTTTGAAATTCCTCAACTGTACTTAAAATAGTTATTATTTTGAAATTGAAATATTTTTCTAGGTAACTTCGTATGCAACTCTAGTACATATTTTTTGCATGAGTCTGTGCTGTAGTTACTCTAAGCATCCTTGAAACGTGTAGAGAATTTTCTGCATCCAGTCGTAGATAATAATAAAATAAAATTCTCTCATTATGTTTACGAGATACGTTTGGTTGCTTCTCCTTTTTTTGGGAGCTTATATCTTGTTATCGGAGAATTATTATGTAGAGTTGGTAGAAAAATATGTAATAAAGTGTTTTGGAGACTTTTCTGCAGTCTTCAATGAAGGAAAAGAGAGTATTAATAATAATGATGATGATGGAAAGGAAGAAGAGAGAATATGGACTCGAGAGGAATTAGAAAAATACAGGACTTTGGAAAAAGGACTGTATCTGGCGATATTAGGTCTGGTTTTTGATGTCTCGAAGGGAAAACAACATTACGGTCCTGGAGAAACTTATCATTCCTTCACTGGTAATTTTAAATCCTTTTTTTTAATTAAGCTTTTTGAGAAGAATTTCATTTTTTTAATTATTTTGTTTTTTATTTTTTAGGTATTTTATTAATATTTTATCAATCCTGATGATTTATTCCGACTGCATTCAATTGAAAATTGCAATATTAAAGAGGAAAGTTCCAATTTTCAATTGTAAAAAACAGAAACTTTTGAAATTATCCGAAAAATTCGATTTCTTCATTTTACTCAACAAATATTATAATTATATTTTTTTTGCTTTGTGGCACTATTCAGTTTTTAAATATAAATATGCGTAAAGAGCGAAAATGTATCTAGTTACTATAGATATTTGTTAAGTAAAGTGAAGATAAGGACAATTTTTAAATATTGAGAAAATAATTGTAAATCGTTCTAAATTGTAAAATTCCGAACTAAAAGCGTTCGAAATCGAATAACACCAAGTTTAAATATTCCAAAGGAAAATAATAAGAATTTTACATCGTTCGTTGTCAAATTTTTAATTCTAGCCATTGAAGTTTGAAACTTTGGTTCCTACATTAAAAATCTTTCAATTTTTTTTTCTTAGGACGTGACGCCTCCCTGGCTTTTATAACAGGAGAATTTACAGAAGAAGGTTTAATAGACGATATTTCGAGTTTATCCGCTCCACAGACGAAAGCTTTAAACGGCTGGGTCGATTTTTACACAAAAACTTATCCTTACAAAGGTGAAAAAACGGTTATTATCATCTACCTGATTTTGAATTAAATTAATTAAATCGTTACAATCTTAATTTCTCCTTTTTTTTAATAAAAAAGGTACATATAACTTACTAAGTAAAAATTTTGCAGTGAGTCCTAATCTTTTCTAGACTTTATTTCTTACTTTTTCTGCTGACACACAAATTCAAGCGAAGGTATTTTTATGTCAGCAATTCTATATTAATTTAGATTTGGAAATTAAGTTTCCCAATAAGCTTTTGAGTTATATTCAAGAAATGAAGAAAAGTTTTGATTCAAAGATTTCTAAAAATATTTTCCAGTAATCTAGAAATAAAAAATCGATTATTGACTTTTCAGGGAAATTAGTTGGCAATTTCTATAATTTTGATGGAAGTCCGGCAGCAGGATTTTATTATCTGCATGCAAAATTGAGAGAAGCAGAGAAAAGTGAATCTCTCGAAGCTGAAAAAAATCAGATCTTTCCTCCCTGCAATATCGAATGGCAATTGGATACCGGGACGAGAGTCTGGTGCACAACTTCTAGGTAAAAAAATCAAAAATTAACCGAGTGTTAAGCAAAAGCTTGAAATCGTTCAAATATTGAACAACAGACAGAAATTGAAACAAACTTAGACCAACAAAACGAAAATATTACTGTTTTTTCAGTGGCGGAATCCATCGAGACTGGGTTGGAGTTCCAAGGATGTATTTCGAAAAACCAACATCAAAACAACACCGTTGTGCCTGCGTGAATCTCGCCTCTCAACAATTTAAAGAAAACCAAGGAAACTTCCGCGAATTCGACGAGTGCTTAAACGATTCAACTTCCTGTGTGATAAAAATAGGAACGTAATTATTGCAACTGATTGTTTTAATTCATAAAACTGTACATTTTGTATTTTTGTTTAAAAAAAGAATATAAAGTCAGTGTAGAGACACATTACATTTTACAATTTCTCTAGAAGCTCCAGGAAATCCCTAATCTTAAATAAAACTTAAAACCTTACAGCAGACTTACAGTAGCACATTTTTTCAAGTCTCATTGCAAGGAATCTTTTCTTATAACCTTGGATTGGATTCTCTCTCAGACTTTTGAGCCGTTGTAAAAAAGAATTATCACATCTTTAAATATAAAAAAAATTGATATTAAAAAGTTCGTCAGCTTCTTAACTTACGAGTTACGAGATAAAAAAGTTACACGCTTAATTCCTCTCGTTCAACATTGGCAGGCGAACTAGAACGAATAAGCTCTAATTTTTTCAAGACATCCTTCATATCCATTCGTCGAGATCTGAAGATTTTCGAACCAAAGACTTTCTTTATTTTTAAGCGTCGTTTCTTCTGCTTCATGTCGCTTGGTTTTATTTGGAAATTGATGATCCTCTTGAATCGTTTTGCGCTCATGTGTGGCTGTGTGGAGGTATCGACTGTTAGTTTTTCATCTTCTTCGAAGATCGTCTCTAGGGTATGCGGTGATTTTTTTACTGATTTGTCTAGGTAGTAAACCTTGATGTCTTCCTCGTTCTCCATTTCACTGAAGGACCTCTTCTTTGGCTTCTGATTGCATCTGTAAAATTGAATAATTGTAAATTAAAAACCTCTGAAACTTTATCTTTTCATTTTACTTAATAAATATTCTAACCAGACATTGTTTCGTTTTGAGTGTATATTTATATTTAAAAATTTAACAGCGCTACAGAGCGAAAAATACCTAATTATAATGTTTGTTGAGTAAAATGAAATCGAATTAATATTCGATTTTTAATTTGTATACCTTCGATTCAATACTTCTGGATTAGAAATAGGCTTCGGTAGTCTTTTCCGAAGAATTCGTTTCGCAGTAGTTGGAGGTGAAGAGATTCCATTTTCCACTGTAAGCATTTCCAATCCTGCGACTACTTCCGGCAATTTATCATCTGGTTGATAATTTCTGAAAAGAAATTCAATTAATGGGATTTACGACTGATGATTATTTTATTTTATTAGAAAAACGAGAGACTCTATCAATTAACTGGAAAATAAGACATTTTTGAGGTCAAGACAATTTTTTTAAATGGCAACCCCTATTTTTGACCGGAGACTTAAAATTTTTTCGCACTGTAGGCATATTTATTAAAATAAAATGAAATAATCGAATTTTAAGGTCAGAATTGGATCATAGATTAAGATTGCAGCAAAGGCCCTTAATTCAAATAAATTATTATATAAGAGAAAAATCGATAACAAACAAATATTTCTATATCTCGTAGTGTAATGTTTATTAAAAAAAAACACAAAAATTAATTTTAGAATACCAAATTAATTATTCCTAAAATTTTGAAGAGAATAAAATTTAAATTACTTATATTTTTGTATAAAACGAATATAGCAGTTAAAGATTATTTTAAAAATTCGAGAAACAGTGTTTTGGAGGATTTTTTTCTCGTGTAAGCGAATAATTTCGTTTCCTAACGGATTTCAAGATTATTAATTTTCTTTTTTAAATAAATACGAGTTCCAAGTCTTGAAAAAATGTAATTTTATTTAAAATCGGACGTAAATGAACCCAGTTAATGTTTAAAAATGGTATGTAAACAAAATATTGGTGGTTAATTGTGAACAGGAAATAAGAAAACATGGGAATAAAAGTCTGTTTGAAAAAGTATAAAAATACTTACACAGACATATTATCTCTTTTTTAAAATCCTAAATTGTATTTTAGTCGCTTGTCTTGTAGATAAGTAATGAAGAATACCAAAAATGATACTTATAAAATTATTTTATAAGATAAAACGGATATAATGGATGGATATAATCCCCACACTGCAGATTTTTAACTCCTATATTTTCTTTATGTTGTCCAATGAAATGTTTCCATCATTTCCATGGAAGATACGAAACTTTCCTTTTAAATATGGCGACCATATAAACCGGAATTGGAAGTCAGTAGAATGTGCGCGTTTTTCAAATACAAATTTTAATTTAGTTATTGCAATTATACAAAAAGACATTAAGAAAGTCATTTAAACATTGAAATTAGTGTAAATAAAATAATACTTATAAATACATTTATTTTGAAATATTTATTAAATAACACTATTTGAATAAATCGAGCTTTGTTTATAGAAGATGAAAAAGTTTAGGTTTCCCAAATTTTATATTTCTGCGAGAATTAAAATCTTAAATTTGTAATTTACAACAAATTCAAATAAAAGTTTTTTAAAAGATCCACTTTTGAATTCTCCCGCCTCCTTTTGGCGCGCTTGGAGGGTCACATGATCATCGCCAACTTCCGCTTCCACTTCATTATTATTGAATTTCTGATTGATTTGAGGCTTTGGAATTAATCTAAGTATAAAATTTTGCAAATGTAAGCATTCTTACTTATTAATTTACAAATTTGAAGTCAAAATAATGCACAAAATTTATGAAGTCGCAAATTGAAAATTCAAGGTTGAATTTTACGCATTCTTGCGCCATTTTTATTAGTTTCTTCCTGCAACTGAAACCCGGCGTTTCGTGCCTCTACGATTTTATTTGATAAAATGTATAATTTATATCGTGTTTGGTTAAATTTTTAGTGATAAAGGATAAATTCGATGGGGGATTGATTCTGAATGGTATTTTCTGTCAAAATTGTTGACCAGAGAGTCTTTATAAAACATTTTATCGCTCAAAAAAGAATGGATTTTGATTATTCGTTTTTTCACTCATATTACTTAATAAAAAACATCGTTTTCTTCTTCAAGGCATCAAATTTGGTGAGTAGAAATACAGATTGTAGATTGAAAAAGATTAGTAATGAAACTGCGTTATAGTTAACAAAAAGTTTGGATAGGTTAGGACAATTGTTGAATTTCTTCAGCTTAGAATTATTATTATGGTAGAAATAATAATAATAATTGTTTTCTTTTTAGTATAAACTTCAATTCTTTCCTTGTAAGAAAGTATTTATTTCCAATTAGATTAGAAATATAAATAAGAATATTAATACTATCTAATATTTTGATATCCATTTGTCAACTTGTTAAGTTATAAAAGTAATTTCACATATTTCTTATGACTGATTCTCTTTTTTTCTGCAAAAAATTTTCTTATCTGGTATAATTTTTGTGGCTACACAATTTTTTAAATATATTTTTGTACAATAGTAATATTTTCTTTTTTATTCTTTCAGATGTTCCTGCCAATTTCTGCGAGTGTAATTTAAAATTGGAAAAAGGTCAAAGGATAATTTAAGCAATAATACCTTCTATTTGACGAGTTCTTGATCAATTTGCATATTTTCAAAAGAATACCCAAGTTTAATAAGGTAATATGAAATGGATCTTTGAAAATTAGTGCATTTTGGATTTTGACTGAACGCTATAATGCGGTACAGCAGGTAATATGACTGGAAGTAGGTAAAATATTATTTTTAAATAAAGATTAAACACTGAAGTTTGAATTTAGTAAGTTATTTAAGATTTTAATATTAAGCGTTTATTGATATGATAAATTTTTTCCAGACGCGCTTTTGTTTCCTTTTTAGAGATATAAAATTGGTCGAAGACAAAAAAAAAAAAACAACCGATTGAAAGTAAGGATTGAAAAAGATAGGCACTGCAATAGATTGCGAAAGGGATATAAAAATATTGGTGTTGATAGACAGAATAAAGAAAGATTGGCGTGGATAGATGGAGGATAGAAAATTATTGGCGAGGATAGACGAAGGATACAGAAAGATAGAAATATTGAGATTGAAAAGGATTGGCATGGATAGGGATGGATACATTTGGATTCATTTTTCCTTTCTATTTCAATTCTAAAGATTGAAAAAGATTCAAATAGATAGAGTTTCTATCTTCTTACTTCTAACAGCAGGGAGTAGCTACTTAAGGGCATGTGATACTTTACCATAAGAACGATTTAGACTCTCCAACTTTTTCCCAATTGGGAAAACTTTTGCCTTTATGATAATTGCCACATTCCCTTAAACATTCTAAACGGCAATAAGATCATTCTAAAAATGTGCATCATTTGAATATTTGGAACTTTTTTACTCTTTCATTATTTTTATTTATAATGGTCTTCTAATTAAAATTTATACATTTTTCAATTCCGATTAATCGCTTCTTTCTTCTACCCATGACTCTTTGATGATGAAGGATGTTCGGGGGAGATCTCGCGTACAAGTTCACGAACTTCCGAATCTTCTAACCGAACATATTCACGATTCTTTAAGTCAATCACAAGAATGTGGCCATTAATAACTATTGGATGATATTTGTTTCCTTCGGCCATTCCAAGAAAGACACGATCTTCATTTATTATTGCATGTGCGTTCGGGTGTTCACGCGATCGAATGTCAGCATGTAAATTACTGGAGGTATAATAATAAGGTGAAGGAAGAGGAAACCGATACGCCGTTGGAGGATTTCGTCCTTTTCGAAGTGGAGAAGGATTCTTGGGAAAATCAGCCTGCGAACTTAATTCTGCAAGAAGAAATAAAAATTGAAGAATTTTAATCATCAAATAGTATAAATACACTCGACGTTCCCAATAGTAAATAAATCCAAACCAGAGTCGTTCCCAATAGTAAAAAAAATTCCTTTCTTCAAATTTCATATGAATTGCGCATGCGTATTGCATATCAAATACTATTTTCAGTATTTTAAACTGCGTGCGAATAGCAACCAATCAGATGCCGAACGCAACGCATGAGCAGTGGTATGAAGTGCTTATTGCGAGTTGCGCTCTTTACTATTGAGAACGAAACTCTTTTACTATAGGGAACGTCGAGTGTATGTGTTCAGCCATAAACTAGGTTACCAACTTATAGGGGAGTATGGGGGGGGGGGTAAAATTAATAACTTATTTTATGGACAATTTCTTGGGAGTAATTGCATTGAAGAATATGAATTATCTATTCCTTTTAAATGTTAAGAAATCCGTTATAGAGATTAACATATTGTGCGTAAAAAAGAGCTAAGTTATTAAATATGCTGTATGCTTCAACATATGGATATTATTTTATAATATACACTTACCAATAGAATGAAGAAAAACGGCCAGCGTTAGGAACAATCCAGCAATAATGAGTCTCATTTTGGCTATAAATGTTTATCCTTCTCAATTTCAGAAACACTATGATCATTTTTTATTTGCGTATTACTAGTATATATACTTGCTGCTATTACGAGATAAAACTATGAATATACACATATTTGCAAGATTTATGACTACTCGAATCATATTTTAAGTACTGAACATAAAATAAGTGAAGATAACACAGTTTATTTAAGGATCTGGTAATCGGTAAAAATGTTAGATGTAGAATCAAATACACCTGTTTGGAAAATTCAGCGACTGAAAATAAAACATGAATAAAAATATTTCTTTTGAAAAAGGATAAAAATTCTTTTGAGTAAAAGTGTGATAAAATGAATTCTCAAAGCAAAAACGAAGTGTCAATATGAATGCAAACTCCATTTCCTTCTTCGTTTTTTAATCTAAGATTTAATTTTTTCTCATTTTTACGCGAAGAAATTTTTGTCCCATTTTTACAAAAGAAAAGAATTTCGTACATATTTAACTTTGATATTGATTTTGAAAACCGTATTTTTATACTTCACACTCTAATATGTATTTTATTATTTTCCAAGGCAAAAAGGCCAAGGTGAACAGAAAATCAATTCAGCTAGAAGTAATGCCGCAAATGGAAGAAAAAAAAAAGTTTTACAAAAAAGTTTAAAAAGTTTTGCGAGATTAAACGAATATCATTAGTCATTATTATATTTATTACTCATTACATTTTAGTATACGAATCAATATGTTACAATTAAAGTAACATTAATATGTAATTTAATTTCTACGATAATCTACGATGAATAAAACGAGGTACATTTTGAAGATTATTAGCAACACGACAACACGTGCCTGAACGCTGCAAACAGGGAAAAATACGTTGTATACTATTCTGACAGTTATATAACCATATTAACGTATTTTAAACCACTCGTCAACTAGTGTAAAATATTTTTTCGACATACTGTATTTCTTTAAATGTTTTATTTGTTAACACATAATCTCTTCTTTAGTTGTTCACTGAAAGTGAATCCATAGCTTGCCAACAAATAACGACTGTTTGTGATTTGTTTGAAAGCTTGAAGCCCAATTTCAGATTAAAGTGATCTCCGCATTGAAATGAATTGCATAGATATTAATGAAAAAACTTCTTGTAGAAGTAAACTGAAACTTCACCAATGTAAGCAAGTAAGGAACATGTATATCCGAAGATAAGTACAAACATAATGTTGATCCGAATCTGAACATTGGATTCCACAACATCTGAAATCAAGATATCAGCCAAGGCAACATCAGGTTTGGCTTTGTTGATGAACATTTGGTCCCACTTGCTCTCGATGCCTGCTTCCGCAAACCTCAATGATATTTCTTCAAAACGCTTTACATATGGAGATGCTGTTTCCATATAATGACATTTTATGAAGATATTCAAGCTATCGCTGACAACTCTCATAACTGGCTCCCAATCTTGATCTCTGTGGCGCTGAATCAGCCACTTCGCAACGGTGTCCCTCATGAAGCAAGTGACGTTTTTATGTCTTACTAAATACTGAAGACATTCAGAATACGTAATTTCTTGCTGAACTGCCTTTTCCGAAAGGCGACTTATTTTCCCGTCATTTGTTGCTAAAAGAAACGCATAGCTATTTGATTTTAGTAACGGTTTCAGATCTGAAGAAATTAATTGATCTATTGTGTTTATTACATCTGTAGACTCCTTTTGCAAACTGATACTGGTAAATGCTGTAAAAATGACGGAGGAGTGCAGAAGAAAAGAAATAAGCATCGCACCAAGGACGATTCTTTCAGCCAATACACTAGGCTCTCGTGGAGTGGATGATCCCAGTACTATTCTTATCAAGTCTTCCATGCTCCAGTATCGATTATCGAAGTGCAGAAGTCGTGTCATTAGCCAAATGAAAATTATCAGAGTCAAGAGCGCCATCAAGTTATACAACTTCCAATGAGTTGAGAGCTTGGCATTTTGTTCTTTTAGAGTTGGTACCACTGCTGCATAATTTACCTGTCGAATACCTATAGCCTTTTCCATTATCTCTTCCGCGCATGTTAAACCTGACGGACCTTGAACGCCAATAAATTGTATTTCATTGTACAAGAGTGAATGGAAAAAACCGCT
>CAJFCO010000095.1:1228144-1240482 GCA_904066015.1 Synergus gifuensis | reverse complement strand
TCGCTCTGTACGGATAGTTCTATTTAAAAATTGATTAATTCTACAGAGGGAAAAAATTACAAATTTAATATAATACAAACAGTTAAAAGAATTAATTATAACTAATTCTCACAATCTTCATTTTAGTAAATTTTTAATCCTACCTGACCAACAGACGTGTCATTTTCCATTGAACTTTTCGACAATCTTAAAATTTTCCTATATATCAATGATTGACAAATCACTTCTGCCTTAATTGAAACGCATAATTGTGAGAAAAAATATTGATGTTGTGTAGTGCACATTACAACTTTAAGAACTAATAGCCCCAGAGTCCAACAATATGCTTCATTTTTTGATATACTATTCTGATTTTTAAACAAATTTAATATTTCAACCAAGAGAAAAGGTTCTATTGTTCTGAAATTAATTTACGGTCACATTTATTCAATAAATTAAAACAAAATACTGTTTATTTAAAAATACTGATAATTTACCTGAGAATGATTTTTGTGATGATTAATTTTAATCCATCGATGATAAAATCTTTGCGATGATACAGTAGCAATACTTTAATTAATCCACGATTCTTTTTTTTATCTTTATTCGCTTTTATTTTCTCTTTCTGCCATAATTTGAGAATACCTTTTTCTATTACTTGACTAGATTGATCACGAAGGACAGAATAAAGATCAGAAATTTTTAATTTTCTAGTAAAGCCCAGGCGTAATGTTTTCCAAACCCAGCTACAAAATAAGCTTAGTTTTAATTTTCGTCTCCATTTTTAAAGTTAATATTTGCAATGTCACAACTTACAAAAAAGTCAAAATTGAAAAAACACTTGCATTTACTTGAGGATTTTTTGCAAATTTTCTTTCACTTCTGTCCATTTCATCTATTATTGATTTACTCTCAATTCCAATGATTTTGAACTGAATGTCTGAATTATTTCCCAGACTTAAGTCTGAGAAGTAATTCAATTCAATAATTTATGATAGAAGTTATAGATGTTAATACTCATCAAAGTTAATTAACTGTGATTAATGTTATCATGTATACTTAGTAGAGAATATCTTATCTAGAATATCGCCTGTGATTCTTTTTGAACACCTTGCAATAAAAAAAATTTATTTTGCACTGATCACTTGCCATTATTATATTTGTCGCTTAAGACAAACCAGTATTCTCTGACGTTATATATTGAGGCAATAAATGAAAAAAAACTTCAACCTTCAGAAATTTTTCTTCGAAACATTTTTGCAGTTGGTGAATAAACAAATTTTCGTACAGAGATTGTTATTACAATAATCGAACTTCCTAAAATCGAAGTTCCTTTATCCTATGTCCTATATTTTTATTCTACTCTACTTTTCATATGAAAAAACACACTTATATAAAATAATATAAGAAAAAACGTTGTTATTTCTACAAAATTTGCACTTTTTATTTTACATTACGAATAAATAAATAATTCAATTTAAATTAATTTTAAAGTCGCTCGATTTGACATTTTCATTGTGATCATTCTCCCAAAAATGCTTTTTTGTCTCAATCTTGTTTTTTGGAAAAATAATTTTCTCCAAAATTATCATTGGCGATTCAAAGAAGAGGCTGAAGAAAAAGGCGACTACGACCGATATTACGACATCATTCAAAAAATTCAGGAACTGAAAATAACAGTTTAAAACATTATTATTGTATTATAAAAAATTAAGTTAATTAATAAAAAATGTACCCACCATTCTAAAATCTGAAAAGTATGTATTAACTCTTTCAGAATTTGATAGTACTTCTTGTATAACTTCGTGCACTAAGTAAATGCAATATGATAATTTAGCCAATGGAAGGAAGATCGACAAGGAGAGAAATTTAGTCACAGCTCCTGAAATGGTAATCGAGTATTAAAAAATATAAATTTCGTAAATATACCGAATATTTTTTACAATTTATACTTTAATTGTAATTATTTATAGTTTATTTATTTATTACATAAATATATAGTAATTTCCTTACCTCCACGACTTTTGATGGAGGCAAAAATAATCCACGATATTCCAAAACCCCACAATGGACGAACAAGCGTCGCAAATATACTTTCCCAAATGACGTTGTACTCATAATCTTTTCTTTGTATAAAGCCCACAGCGAAAGTGCAAAAGGCGAAGCACATGAGAGTACAAAACCATCCTAAAATAGCAGTTCCCTATTTGAAAAAAGATTTATAAATAATTAATATTATTACAAATAAGTATCACTAATATAAAATTAAAAATATTTCCAAGAAATATAATAATAATGAACAGACCCTCTTGAGATTTATTTCCTTTGAAACTGTTACATATCCAAAAAAGAGGCCCACAAGCCAAGGTCCTGCTCTCGCGAATGGGGAAATGTACAAATTTCTAAACGAGCCCATACTAAAAAAAACTCATTTTTTAAAACTTTTTTCTCTAATTTTCTAACTCTTACTCCCTAGGCAGTAAAATGTACTTTTTCCGTCCCTAGGGTATAAAATTATACTTTGTATTCCCGAGGGATTAAAATTTCTAACATACTACGTAATTTTTCAGTCTCTAGAGAGTAAAAAGTAATTTTTCAGCCCGTAGGGAGTAAACAGTACCTTTTCACTCCCTAGGGAGTAAAAAGTACTTCTTCAGTTCCTAAGGAGAAAGAAGTACTTTTTCAGTCCCAAGAGAGCAAAAGTACTTATTCAACCCCTACAGAGTAAAAAGTACTTTTTTCTCTCTAGGGAGTAAAAAGTAGAATTTTAACCTAAATATATATTACATATTTCTTCTTACCCTCTTCCTCCCGTTGTAAAGAACGAATATTTATTGATTGCTGTAATTGTGGCGACCCATGTAAGAGAAGCAGCTAAAGAAGCAGCTAAAATCGCCAAACCAAGTTTAGGTTTTTTTGATAGGGGATATAAAATAATTGGAGAGTACCAGAAAAGCTGCATATCCACTGCTAAATACCACAGATGATTTAAACACTGAAAATATTTGCATTATATAGATAGGAATTGCTTGTTTTTAGGTGTATATTTATTCCAACCCCTTTTCCAAACGACTTTTCTAGCCCACTTTTATAAATAAATTTTTTCATCCTCTTTTGCCACCTTCTTTCCTAAGCAATTTTTCAAAATCTCTTTTTTATCCTTTTTTTCAAACCTTTCCCCTCCCCTCTTTTTTTCAACCCACTTTTCCAATCACCTTTTTTCATCTCCCCCTTTTCCCACCTAAAATTTCAAACCCTTTTTACCTCCGCTTTTTTCCACCCACTTTTCTAATTATCTTTTCTACCCCCTTTTTTCCACCTACTTTTCCAAAACGCTTTTTACCTTCGCCTTTTCCCATCAACTTTTCTAATTCTGCCTTCCCACCTTCTTTCACAAGCAACTTTTTAAAACCCCTTTTCCTGTTTTTTCCAACTATCTTTTCCCTCTCTCCATTTTTCTCACCCTCTTTTCCAAATACATTTTTCTTCCCCCCATTTTCCATCTACTTTTCCAAATCCTTTTTTCATACTCTCTTCCAACCACATTTTCCCTCCTAATTTCCACTCTTTTTTTCCAATCACATTCCCCCCCCACCACCATTTTCCCACCTACTTTTCCGAAACTTTTTAACTTCCAGCTTTTTCCACCCTTTTTACAACATCCTGTAATTTATTAATTACCCAAGTATCCAAATTTACAAAGTTTTGTAAATATATAAGTATTGACCACCAGTTAATTGTGCATTCATTTGGCTTTTCGTATTCCTCTTCCCAGAGAGGACCAGAACCAATGTGAGGGACTATGAATAGATTAAAAATGATGAGCATCCCCACTGCTGGTGTTAATCTTAAAAAAACAATAAAATTAAATAAATCAATTTTGTTTAAAAAATGATAAAATCGATAGAAAGAATAAATAGAATATTTAAATATGATTTTTAAAAATTTTTTACCTAATGTACCGATGTAGGTAGTATTGAAAAAGGTTGAATTTTCCTCCCTTTGACATTTCCTTTATGAAAAGGTACGACAGTAAAAATCCACTTAGTGTGAAGAAAGTATCTACAGCGAAGACAGAAACGGTAACGTATAAAGTGTACCATTTTATGAACCACTTGCAATAAATAAATAAGAGAATTAATAAAGTTTAAATTAAATAAGAAGCAAACATTTTTCAACTTTAAATACTTACCTCGTAAACATCAAGTTTATTTACAATGACATCACTGCCACCTCTCTGTAAATAAGCATGTCCCATAATTATCCAACAGATACTTAAACATCTTATTCCATTTATGGCAGTAATTGAACCTGGATTTATTTTCGTATTTAAAATTTGTAGGGCGCTTCTCTGGATGGAAAATTTCGATAAAATTTTTACAACGTTATTTCGAATGTTTAGATTTATTTGCAGAAAATCAAGGAAGGTGCATCCAAGTAAAAATAAAATTATCACTCCTATTAGTGACCTGAAATCAATTTTCGATTATAAGAATTATTATAATTATTTTTCCGACAGAATTTTCCAAATCCATTTATAATAGCATTTTTCTAACGCTTTTTTCAGACCCATTTTCCAATCCTGTTTTCCAGGGAAAATACATTTGGTAAAAATTGGAAAATATTGGAAATGGATTTAGAAAAATGGGTTTGGAAAGTAGGTCGGAAAGGTGATGGAAAAGGGGTTCGAATTTTCCAATTTTCATTTATAATTTCACCCCCAAAAAAAATAATATTAAATAATAAATTTCTAAGCAATGTGATTCCTCTGACCTTTCGGCTTTTTTATGTCAAGGAGTCAATTCAATTTGACCTTAGAAAAATAAGCTTCGAATTGAAATTAATTCTAAACCAATCCGAAATTTTCCGAATCATTTCGGAATTTGTATGCAAATTCATTCATATCCAAACAGTTTCATTCCGATCTAATCGGAAGGAAGTTTTCAATCCGAATTAATTCGAGACCCATTCAAAATTAATCCGAATAAATCCGGTCAATCCGAATGAATCCGAATTATCCAAATTTATCCAAATTTTTAGGGATCATTCGAATTGATTCGAATAGACCGGATTAATTCGGACCTATTTGGATTGAAAGTTCTGATTGACCGGATTCATTCGGCTTGAAAGTTCGGATTGATTCGGATTGACCGGAATCATCCTTATTTAAAGTTAAGATTAATTCCAATTAATCGGGATTGACCGGATTCATTAGGATTACAAGTTTGGATTGATTTTGAATGTGCCTCGAATTAATTCGGATTGAAAATTTTCTTCGGTTTAGATCGGAATGAAACTGTTTAGTTTGAATACAAATTCCGGAATGATTCGGAAAATTTCGGATTGGTTCAGAATGAATTTCAATCCGAAGCTTTGGCTAGGGCTCTATTTCCTTGGCAATTTTTTTTTTAATATTACAAAACACTTACAAGGCTGCAATGCTTCCAGATGACCATTTTATTGGATCAATTCCAGAACAAGTTGCTTTTACTGAATTTATTCCAATACTGCTGATATTCGTCATTTTGAAAATTATCAATTCCAAAAGCTGTGTCACATCACTGCTATTACAGTTTGATGGCACACAGACAGAAAGTCTTGGTTTAAATGTATTAAATACTGTGTAATTGAGTTTTAATCCAATACTGTACATACAGTGACGTCCACGAATTTCTTTTCCATTCTTTTCTTCTCGAATTGCTAAACATTCATCGTACATTCCCACGTCAATTACATTTCCAGTTAGAAGTCCAGAAGGTATTTTTGATGCAGCATCAATCACTTAAAATAAAGTTCATTAAATTATAAATTTTTAATATATATTTATAAGTCAGTATTTTAATTTTTCCTAATATTAATTTAATCATTAATTGGTTCACATCCTTGATATTAATTAAATCACAGTTTCTATAATCGCAGTTTATTCTACAAATATATATGTACCATTTACTACTAACTTTTGATAGTCCACATTTCTTTTTTCCAAAGTGAATTAATAAATTCGTAAATGTGAGCAGAACATGGGTTCGAAAAATTCCTTTGGCCCTCTCGTCCAAAATTTGATGGCAACAGATTCCTTTCTTGCACATTTTTCATGAAATTCACAACTTTTGATGGGTCCAGATCATCTTGAAAATCTGCCAGTAATTTTGTCACTAAAGAGGCGTTAATTAATATTATTAAAGTTACAGAAAGATACTTCCTGGGCCACATATTTACTTTTACTGATAAGTGATTTTTCAGATTCGATTTCTTTTACATATCAACAGATCTGTTGTCATTAGAGTGCAACATTTTATCAATCTTGTCACTTTTATCAAATATGCTTAATCATCTTTTAATAGAATCTAGACAGTTATTCAATGAAATTAAAACGATCAGTCATTTAATACAAGATTGAATATTTTTGAAATATCAATATTGTTCATGCTTTGCTTCATTAAGGGTGTTGGAGTCAAGTTCTAATCTAAAAATTTGATTTCTTCATTTTACTCAACAAATATTAAATTTAAAATTTTTTCCCTCTGTAGAATTAAAAAATTTTTAACTAGAATTATGCGTACAGAGCGAGAAAACATCTAATTCAAATATTTTCGAAGTAAAATGAAAATATTCAGTTTTGAAGTTAGATTTTGAATTTCTCATTTTATGCAAAAAGTATCAAAATAAAATATTTTTTCGCTCTGTATGCAGTCTTATATTTGAAAAAAGATTAGCGCTACAGAGCGAAAAAATATTTATCTATAATTTCCGTTGAATAAAATGGAGAATGGAATTTTGAGCTTAACACTTGGGTCCAACGCCCTTAATAAGAAAAAAAGTGTGAAGTTGTAATCTTACAAAAATAAACATAATCCAAATTATGAAATCATTTCACAAGTAAAAAAATTTTTAATTTAAGAAATCATTTACTAATCAGATAAAGGTACAAAGCATGAATCGACAATTTAGGCTAGATTAAATCTATGCAGTCAGAGTGATTCTGGTTTTAGTAGTAATCATTAAAATTTAATCTTAATTCCAATAAATAATTTAGTCATAACAATATATACATTATTCGGATTTTGAATGAAATCGGATGACATCATATTCTGATTTTTATTATTATTGTATTAAATCCTATCGTAATTTATCCTATCTTATCCGATCTTATCATGTCTTCTTTATTTTATCCAACTGTATTCAATTCAATCCTATTCTATTGTACAATATCCTATTGTAACCGGTCTTATTCAATTCTATCCAACCGCATTCTATCGTATCTTCTGTCCTATTTTATTCTATCGTATTCGATCCAATATCGCATTCTATTCTATCCTATCCTATTCTATTCTATTATATTCTATCCTTCCCTATCCTATCCTTTTCTATTCTGCCGTACCCTATCCTATCATATCCTATTCTATTAAGAACATTCTTAATATTTTTACAAATTTTGTAGCGCTTATTTTAGACTCCCAATAAATATTTCAGTTAAAAGTAATTTTCACGACGCTAGATTAGACCTTTTCATTGTGACCATCCTTCTGAAAATTCTTTCTTGTCTCAATCTTGTTTTTTGGAAAAATAATTTTCTCCAAAATTATCATTGGCGATTCAAAGAAGAGGCTGAAGAAAAAGGCGACTACGACCGATATTACGACATCATTCAAAAAATTCAGGAACTGAAAATAACAATTTAAAACATTATTATTGTAAAAAATTAAGTTAATTAATAAAAAATATACCCACCATTCTAAACTCTGAAAAGTATGTGTTAACTCTTTCAGAATTTGATAGTACTTCTTGTATAACTTCGTGCACTAAGTAAATGCAATATGATAATTTAGCCAATGGAAGGAAGATCGACAAGGAGAGAAATTTAGTCACAGTTCCTGAAATGGTAATCGAATATTAAAAAATATAAATTTCGTAAATATACCGAATATTTTTTACAATTTATACTTTAATTGTAATATTTATAGTTTGCATTTTATAGTAATTTTCTTACCTCCGCGACCTTTGATGGAAGCAAAAATAATCCACAATAATCCAAAACCCCACAATGGACGAGCAAGAGTAGAAAATATAGTTTCCCAAACGACATTGTACTCATAATCTTTTCTCATCATTATTCCCACTCCCAAAGTGCAAAAGCCGAAGGAAATGAGAGCACAAAAACAACCTAAAATAGCAGTTCCCTGTTTGGAAAAGAGTTTATAAATAATAATAATTATTATTATTATTATAAAATGAAAAATCTTCAAAATAAATAATAAAATAAAATAGATAATATAATTATATAAAAAATATAATATAATAATATAATTCAAATATAATAGTGATACACATACCCACTTGAGATTTATTTCCTTTGAAACTGTTATAAATCCAAAAAAGAGGCCCACGAGCCAAGGTCCTGCTCTCGTATGAGGGGCCATGTACATATTCTGAAACATTTCCGAACTGAAAGAAAAAAGTATCATTTTTGAAAACAGTTTTCTTTAAAATTTTTTTAGAATTTCTTCTTTTCTTTTAATCCCTAGGGAGTAAAAGGTACTTTTTATTCTCGAGGGATTAAAATCATTTACATATGTCGTAATTTTTCAGTCCCTAGGGAGTAGGAGTACTTTTTCAGTCTCTTAGGTGTAAAGCGTACGTTTTCAGCCCCTAGAGAGTAAAAAGTACCTTTTCAGACCGTAGGGAGATAAAAGTATTTTTTCAGTCCCAAGGGAGTAAAAGTACTTATTCAACCCCTAGAAAGTAAACGATATTTTTATTCTCTGGGGAATAAAAAGTACTTTTTACTCTCTAGGGATCAAAGTGTACTTTTATTCCTGAGTTGTTAACATATGACGTAATTTTTCAGTGCCTAGGAAGTAAAAAGTACTTTTTCAACTCCTAAGGCGTAAAAGGTAGTTATTCAATCCCTAGGGAGTAAAAAGTACTTTTTTCTATCTAGGGAGTAAAAAGTACTTTTTTCTCTCTAGGGAGTAAAAATGAGAACTTTAACCTAAATACATATTATATATTTCTTCTTACGCTCTTCCTCTCGTTATAAGGAACGAATATTTATTGGTTGCTGTAATTGTGGCGGCTGATATAAGAGAAGCAGTGAAGGAAACAGCTAAAATCGCCAAACCAAGTTTAGGTTTTTTTAAAAGGGGATATAAAATAATAGGAGAGAACCAGAAAAGTTGCATATCCACTGCTAAGTACCAGAGGTGACCTAAACACTGAAGATATTCGCTATTTAAAAATGAAAAATGTTTTTACCCAATTTTTCATAAAAAAAAAAAACCTTTCAAGGACGTTGGACCCATGTGTTAAGCTCAAAATTCCATTCTCCATTTTACTCAACGAAAATTATAGATAAATATTTTTTCGCTCTGTAGCGCTGATCTTTTTTCAATTATAAGACTGCGTACAGAACGAAAAAATATTTAGTTTTGATATTTTTTGCATAAAACGAAGAATTCAAAATCTAACTTCAAAATTCAATATTTTCATTTTACCTCAAAAATATTTGAATTAGATATTTTCTCGCTCCGTACGCATAATTCTAGATAAAAATTGATTAATTATACAGAGGGAAAAAATTCCAAATTTAATATTTGTTGAGTAAAATGAAGAAATCGAATTTTTAGATTAGAACCTGACTCCAACACCCTTAAAACCTTTTTAAAACAGGAAAGACTTTTTCCAAACTTTACAACCTCCTTAAAATGATTATAAAATATATGTTTCGTCACTATAAATATTAATTAGTAATTTTTTAATTACGTTACTGTGCGGTTTTACAAAGTTTTGCACGTATAAGAGTAGAATCCACCAATTGTCTGCACATTCATTCGGATTCCTGTATTCTTCCCAAAGAGGACCAGAGCCAAGACGGGGAATGACGAAAATCATGAAAATGAGAAGTATTCCCACTGCTGGTGTTAATCTTGAAAAAAAACAGATTTTTTTTAAAGAAATTGTAGTTAAAAAAATTTTTTAAATAAAGCTAAAATTTTTTCTCACCTAATGTATCGATGTAGGTAGTAACTAAAAAGGTTGAATTTTCCACCTTTTGACATTTCTTTTATAAAAAGGTATGACATTAAAAATCCACTTATTGCGAAGAAACTGTCCACTGCGAAGATAGAAAGCATAACGTACAAAGAGTTTTCACTCTTTGACCACTTGTAATAAATAAAAGAAAAAAAAATTAATATATATAAAAAATATTTGTAAACTTTGTAAAAGGAAAAATTATCAAGGTTTTAAAATACCTACCTCTAAAACATCTAATTTATTTACAAGGAACGCACGCTTTCCTCTGCTGAGAAAAGCATGGCCCATAATTATCCAACAGATACTTAAACATCTTATTCCATTTATGGCAGTAATTGAACCTGAATTTATTTTCGTATTCAAAATTTGTAGAGCGCTTTTCCGGATGGAAAACTTCGATAATGTTTTTAGGGAATTGTTTTCAATGTTTAGATTCATTTGTAGGAAATCGAGAAATGTGCAAACGAGTAAAAATAAAATTATCGCCCCTACTAGTGACCTGAAACCAATTTCTAGTTAGAAAATGTAAAATTAATATTAATTAAGTGATTAAATATTTAATTATAATTTATTTTTCGAGCTCAGATCTCCATCCCCATTCCACTTTTCCAAGCTAGTTTTCCAGACAAATTTTCCTACTCAGTTTTCCACCCTACTTTTACAAGACAGTTTTCATACTCAATTTTCCAAAAGACTTTTTCTAACTATTTTCCAAAGAATATTTTCCAAGTTCCTGCCCAAAACTTTTCCAAACGATTTTTCCAGATCCTTTTTCTAAACTCCTTTTCAATCCCTTTTTTCCATCCCTCTTTTCCAAGCCCTTTTTTCAAACGCCTTATTAAAACCCATTTTCCAATCCCCTTTTTCCGAATTTCTTTTCCAAATCCTTTGTCCAAACCCTTTTTCCAAACCCATTTACGAAGCTATTTTTCTTTTCGAACACTTTTCCAAAATCGTTTTTCCAGCTCTCTTTTCCAACGCTTTTCTAAACCCATTTTTGAATCCAATTGGTCTGAGACCAATTCAATATCAATAAAAAATCTTTAATCCCAATGAATCCAAAATAATCCGGTTAATCTGGATTAATCAGAATTAATTCGAACTTTCAATCCAAATAAATCCGGTCAATCCGAATGAATCTCAATTTATCAGAATTTTTCAGAATCATTCGGATTGATTCGGATTGACCGAATTCATTCGGATTTAAAGTTAAGGGTGTTGGAGCCAAGTTCCAATCTAAAAACTCGATTTCCTCATTTTACTCAACGAATATTAAATTTGGAATTTTTTCCCTGTGTAGAATTAATCAATTTTTAACTAGAATTATGCGTACAGAGCGAGAAAATATCTAATTCAAATATTTTTTAAGTAAAATGAAAATATTTAATTTTGAAGTTAGATTTTGAATTCTTCGTTTTATGCAAAAAGTATCGAAACTAAATATTTTTTCGCTCTGTATGCAGTCTTATATTTTAAAAAAGATTAGCTACAGAGCTAAAAAACGTTTATCTACAATTTTCGTTGAGTAAAATGAAGAATGGAATTTTGAACTTAACACTTGGGTCCAACGCCCTTAAGATTAATTCTGATTAATTGTGATTGACCGGATTCATTCAGATTACAAATTTGGATTGATTTTGAATGGGCCTCGGATTAATTCGGATTGAAAATTTCCTTCTGAATAGATCGGAATGAAACTCTTTGATTCGAATACAAATTCCGGAATGATTTAGAAAATTCCGGATTGGTTCAGAATGAATTTCAATCCGAAGCTTTCGCTAGGGCTCTATTCCCTTGGCAATTTTTTTTTTAATATTACAAAACACTTACAAGGCTGCAATGCTTCCAGATGACCATTTTATTGGATCAATTCCAGAACAAGTTGCTTTTACTGAATTTATTCCAATACTGCTGATATTCGTCATTTTAAAAATTATCAATTCCAAAAGCTGTGTCACATCACTGCTATTACAGTTTGATGGCACACAGACAGAAAGTCTTGGTTTAAATGTATTAAATACTGTGTAATTGGGTTTTAATCCAATACTGTACATACAGTGACGTCCACGAATTTCTTTTCCATTCTTTTCTTCTCGAATTGCTAAACATTCATCGTACATTCCCACGTCAATTACATTTCCAGTTAGAAGTCCAGAAGGTATTTTTGATGCAGCATCAATCACTTAAAATAAAGTTCATTAAATTATAAATTTTTAATATATATTTATAAGTCAGTATTTTCATTTTTCCTAATATTAATTTAATCATTAATTGGTCCACATCCTTGATATTAATTAAATCACAGTTTCTATAATCGCAGTTTA
>CAJFCO010000095.1:1163702-1227744 GCA_904066015.1 Synergus gifuensis | reverse complement strand
TCTAGTCACACATACAATTCACTCATATTAACCCAGCCCCATTGTCATACCCCTAATAAAGTCCGCGGCCATTCCCTCTTGGTCACTCCGAGCCACACCCAAAGGTATAATCACTCCCCCTACTCCTAGTTACTCACATTGGACATACCCCAAGTCACACCCTATAGCCTCCCTCTAGTCACTCCCCTAGTATTTTTTATTTTTATTTTTCTTACCGTCCACCTCCTTCAAAAAGAGTTAGAGGATACTCATTTGTTGCTACCACCACTGCAGGCATTATTAAAGCAATTGTAAAGAATAGTCCAAAAATTAGAAAACCGATTTTTGGTTTCTTTGAGAGGGGATAGAAAATTATGGGCGATAGCCAAAAAAGTTGCATGTCTACTGCGAGGTACCATAGATGTTTCAAGCACTGAAAAAAATAATTTAATTTTTTTAAATCCACAAAAATCAGGAAATACTACTTTTTCTAATCAACGGTAAAATTATTTTAAAATATATTGTATGAAAATTGCAAATTTAAATTACTGGATTGTCCCTCTTGACGTAGTTGTGGACGTACAAAAGGTATGGCCACCACATTTCTTTGCACTCTTCACACAAAAAATTGTCGACAGATGTTTTCCACACAGGACCAAATCCCAAATGTGGTGTAATAAATATCGATACAACGAGGAGTGCCATTACTGCTGGTGTCAATCTTTAAAAAAATACATTAATATTTTTTAAAAAATACACAAATGTTTAAAAATAAATAGTAGACGTGTAAAGATAATAACCTTATATAACGATGAATATAGTATTTAAAAATATTGAATTTTTTCCCTGACGACATTTCCTTTATGAATAGGTAGGCCATTAAAAATCCACTCAGTGTGAAGAAAGTATCCACAGCGAAAGGTGCAATAAATATGTGCAGAGATTTCCAACCTTGAACCCACTGATGAAAAAAAATTATAAGTTCTAAATATTGTATAAAAAAACTAAATTAATTTTAGTAATATAGATTATAAGTATCTAAAATTTTACAATAAAAAACTACAAAAAGTAGAGGCTAGTATGTCTGACTAGAGGTGTGACTAGGGGGCGCGACTAGAAGTTACAAGTGGGGTAATGAGGGGCGTGACTAGGAAGAAGTGGGTAGTGGGTGAGACAGTGAGAACGGCTAGATGTGACTGGGGGTATGACCGGTTAATGTTACTGGCTTAAAACTTTAATTTTATCGGATTAGGTAGGGGGTGTGACCTAAGGGTGTGACTGTGAGAATGGTTAGATGAGACTAGGGATATGACCATCTAATTTCGTCGACTAAAAACTTCGATTTTAAAGGATTGTGTAGGGGTGTGACCTAGGGGGTGTGACTAAGAGGATGTGGTTAGTGGGCGTGACTGAGATAACGTCTAGGGGAAACCAAGGGTATTACCAGCCTGTGTGACGGACTAAAAACTCCTCCACTTGTTAGCGGATTAGGGGTGTGTCTATGGGGTGTGACTAGCAGAAGTGAGGGTTTCTACGGTTTTGACTATAAGGAAATCGTTAGTAAGTGTGACTGTGGGAATGTCTATAGACGTCTAGGGGTGTGGCCAACTAGTATGACTGGATAAGTTGTTAGTGAATTAGGCAGAGGTTTGATTAAGGGGTGTGACTGTGGTGTAACTAGTAGAAGTAACCAGTGGGGTGACTAGAGGTATGATTAGGAGGATGTGGTAAATGGGTATGACTGTGGGAATGTCTAGGGACGGATAGGGGTGAGACTAATGGCTAGGATGAGCCAGGGGCGTGACCCGGCAGTGTAATCGGAGGATTTGTTAATAGATGTGAAAGATATGTTGGAATGAACAATTCCTATGGTTTAATAGTGTACTTAGGGGTGGGAATAGGAGTGGTTAGGGGTGTGACTATGGGGCTTGACCAGTAAGTTTGTTTAGGTGATTATTTTAGGGGTGGTACTGAGATTGGTTAGAGGGGTGACTATGACGAAAGAATAATATTGTGACAATGGAATGTGGGGATGTTTAGGGGTGTGACCAATTTGTATGGTTAGGGGTGTGACTATTATAAATAACTAGTAGATGTGACTGAAAGAAGTGGATAAATTTTGGTTAAAGGTGTAACTGTGGGTATGATTGAGAATGGTTAGTGTGTAGTTAGGGGTGTGACTATAGACTCACATCTAAAATTTTCATATTATTGACATGTAGAAAAGTGCTACTTCTGAAGAGATATTCGTGGCCGAAAACAATCCAAAAAATGCTGAAAACTCGAATTCCATTCAGGGCCGGAAATGACTTTGGATTAATTTTCATATTTAAAATTTGTAAAGCGCTTCTTCTCATCGAAAATCGTGACAAGAAATGCACAACTTTCTGCTGCAGATCCATTCTATTTTGTAATATATCCAGAGCTGTACAAGACAGTAGAAATATTAAATAGATTCCGAGAAAGGTTCTGAAATTTAAGTTTTTTATTTATAAATATAAGTTATATTTTTTGTGAGCTTTTTTTTAGAATTTTAAATTAATCATCAAACTTACGATATTAAAATATCTGTAGTTGTCCATTTTGGGGGGTCGATACTGGAACAGGTGGTAGAGACATCAGACAATCCAAAATTACCTAAGCTTGTGTAATTAAATAAGGCCCATTTTAATATTTGGGTCACGTCTTCGTGATTACAAGATGCTGGCACACAAATTGACAATTTTGGAATCAGGTCTGCATCGACAGAAGAAAGATTACCGCCTTCTAATTTTAAGGAGTAAATGCAATGTCTTCCTCGAATTTCACTATCAAGTTGATTCACCTTGACTGATAAACATTCATCAAACATTCCTAAATCGTAAATATTTCCAGTGAGGATGCCACTTGGAATTTTTGAGGAGGCATCTATCACTAAAAAATTTATTATTACGAGTTTAGGGGACCATTTTCTATTTTTATTTAATATTAATAAATAATTATTATAGTAACAACAAACTTTGCAGAGTCCATGGTTTGAGATTCAGGAGGTCCATTAAAAAATAATTACAATCTCTGTAACAAGGACTGGAAAAATTGTCTCTATCTCCTCCATCTTTGAAAGTAGATGAGAAACTTTTTAAAATATTTTTCAATTTTGTTGTGTTGAAGTCATCTTGCAATTTTTGGGTTGAGCAAAATTTCAGGCAGCTAATTTTTATTAGTAGCAAAATTGAACACGTTCGCCACGAGAAATTCATTATTACTAAGTGAAACTTTTCAAATTTGTCTCTCGAAAGTATATTTTAGATTTGATCTAATCTCGATACGAAATCAAGTTTTATCTTTCGCTAAATTCAATAATTTCTAATAAATGGCGATAGGGTTTTTCAATTTTTAAAAGAAAAATTACAACTTAGATAATTATATAAAAATAAATTTATAACAATAATAATTATTATTACAATAATTATTATTTTTAATTTTTTTATTAATTGTACTTTGGTGGTGATAGGGAAACTTTTGGTATTGGAGATAAATATCCTTTTTGATAATAAATTGTGACTCAATTAAATGTCTAACAAATAGTGGTCTAGACGATTTTGAGATAAAAGTTAAAATAAACATAAGAGGGAGTTAGAGAACTTTGAAACTTAATTTTAACACGAAAGTCATTGAAGATGTAATCTTATTAAATATGAATGAAATCTCACGTAAAAGTTGAGATGAAAAGTTGAAAAATTCAAGTTGATAATATCAAGTAAAATATTTAAAAATAGAAAAATTGTCTCACTTCGTTTTATAATTTATAATATTTATTGCGTCTATAAAAAGAACTTTTTATATGAATTAATACTGAGAACTAAAATTAACACAATAAAATTTAAGTAACTAATTAATTTTATTTAAATTTAAATTAAGATAAAGATGTATATTGTTCATGATTTATTAATAATAATTAAAAATTAATATCATACGCTTTCAAGAATATTTTTTCCGTTCTGCGGAATACTTTCCTTAATTTGCTGGCCTCCAACTTTCTGTTTTCTGAAGATCATTTTTTCCAAAGTTAAAAATGGCGACTCGAAGAAAATACTGAAGAAAAATGCTGTGACAACTGTCATTATTAATTCGTTTATAAATATGAAAAACTGAAAAAAAAACATTTTTTTTTAAATAGAGAAAAAAATTGTCGAGTTTGCAACAATATTAAAGCAACGTTGCAGCAACATTTAGAATACATTTTTTTTTCTTTTGATATTTATTGGGTCATTGGCACAGATTAATTGGTGTAAAATTGGTATAACATATATTTAAAAAATTCTTACCATTTCGAAATCCGTAAAATAAAGAGGAACTCTTATAGTGTTGGCTTTGGCAATTTGCAACGTTGCATGAACAATATAAATGCAATAAGATAGTCTACTCAGTGGTAAAAAAATCGACAAGGACAAGAAATTTGCTATCAGACCTGAAATTTAATTTTAAAAAAAGATACAAATTTAATTTTTAATTAAAATTGTAATTAAAAGTAATTTTTAAATTAATTACAAACCACCAAAACCATTGATGGAAGCATAAACTATCCAAGCCACTCCCAGGGCCCATATTGGTCGAGCAAACATGGAATTAATCATCTCAACAGTCAAATTGTATTTATAATCTTTTTGCACTGTGATAAATTCTCCACAGATACAAAAAATAAAACAAATCATCATTCCTATCCATCCCCAGGAACTTTTCATCTAGAAATTTTTAAAAAGTCTAAAATTTCTATTATTTAATTTAAGTTAATAGAAATAATTATTTAAAAAAATTTTAAATAATAATTTTAATAGTAATTTATTTAATTTTTATACCTTTTTCAATTTGGTGTTACTTATTATGTAGCCAAGAAAAACACCAACAGTCCAAGCTGTCGTTCTCGTATGGGAAATTGCATACATATATCGAAATGAAATAAAGTGGAGTATTGGCCTAATAAAAATTAAATTTTTATAATTATTTTTACTTTTAATTAAAAAAAATTTATTTTAATTTTAATTTTTAATTAAAAAAAAATCTTACATCTCTGCAGGTGCATGTAATGAAGAAACATATCCATTAACTGCAACAGTGGTACCCACTGTTATAAGTGAAATCAAAAAAAAAATTCCCAACATTGATAAACCTAATTTTGGTTTTTTGGCAAGTGGAATTAAAAATATTGGCGATATCCAGTATAAGTGCATATCGACTGCTAAATACCAAGTGTGCCCCAAGCACTAAAAAATATTTATTTTATATTAAAAAAATAATTTTAAAAACTATAGTGGTATAAAAAATGTTTAATATTTAAAATGAAGATAATTTTCAGATTCATACCTCGATATCGTTTCTCACATAATTTTGCACATAAAGTAAAACTGTCCACCATTTTTCTTCACATGGACCAACAATTTTATTTTTCATGGCATTTTCCCAAAATGGGCCGGAGCCAATGTGTGGAATTATATATAATGCCACCAGCAAAAATACTACAACCACTGGTGTTAATCTAATTTTTTTATTTTATAATTTATTCATAAATTTACATTTAATAAATTTAAATTTTATTTAATAAATTCTGTAATATGATTTTTCTATATTTTTACCTCAAATAGCGATGAAAATAATATACAAAGATATTAAATTTTCCGGTGTTTTTCATTTCTTTAAGAAATAAGTATGTCATCAAAAATCCACTGAGCATGAAAAAAGTGTCAACAGCAAAATGTGACATATATATGTATAGAGAATTGGATGACCTCGACCACTGTGAAAATAGATATTAATAATATTGAAAAGTTTTCAAAAATGAAAATTTTAAAATAAAAATTTTAAAAAAAATAATTGAAACTGAATCTACTATCGAAGTGATGCAAAAAATCAGGAAAAAAATTTGAATCTGGGCCGGGATTCGAACCCTCGATCAGCTGAAATAGTAGGATTTACTTGCTTATTGAATTTTTACTTACTTGATCAAGGTCAAGTATATTTGAAATAGGAGGAAAATGTCTGGAGGTGTAGACATGTCCATAAACAACCCAAATTATGCTTAAAGTTCTTATACCATGAATAGCAGGAAAATTTGAGGGATTCATCTCCATACTCAAAATTCTTTTTCCACTATTGACTAATGAAAATTTTCCCAAATCTTGTACGAATTTATGCTTTAGGTGAATTTTAATTTGTGGATATTCCACGACGGTGCAGATTATTAAAAAAATTATAATTGTGCATAATAGTACTCTGAAATAAAAAATTGATTTTAGGGTACATTTTTATATTTTATTCCTGTAAATTGACCTTCAATTCACTTTGAATTGAATCGAAACCCATTCAAATTGACCTTCAATTAATTATAAATTGACTTGAAGCTCATTTAAATTGACCTTAATTTCTTGACCCTGAAGTCAATTTTATTTGACCTAAAAGACATTTGAATTGACCTTCAATTCGGTATGAATTTACTTTAAATTCACTTTGAATTGAATCGAGACCCATTCAAATTGACCTTCAATTAATTATAAATTGACTTGAAGCTCATTCAAATTGACTTTAAATTCACAATGAATTGACCTTCAATTAACCATGAATTGACCACAAATTCACTTTTAATAGAATTGAAAACCTTTAAAATTGACCTTCAATTCACTGTGAATTGACTTGGAATTCATTTAAATTTATTAACGATAAAATGACTTACAGAGTAGCTATAGTTCCAGAAGACACTTCTCTGTCTTCAAAACCAGAGCACATGACCTTAAAATCACTTTTCCAATTTTCCAAGTCAAGCGTCATATTAATTTTTTCCTTTGTCACTTCCAAAATATTTTTCAGATCTTTACCATCACAAGATCTTGGAATGCACATTGACAAAGTGACACTTGATGGAAATTTGGGGACATTAAAAGAATACAGACAATGTTTTCCTCGAATTTCATTTTTCCCTACATTTCCCAAAATTGAAATGCATTCATCGTACATTCCTAAATCGACAATATTCCCTTTCAATATCCCAGAGGGAATTTTCGAAGTCGCATCTAACACTAAATATAAAAAAGAAAAACCAAATAAAAAAAAATATTTTAATAAAGTGTGTACTCGTTTTTATTATTTATTAATTAATAATCATTTAAACAAAAATAAATAGATACAATTTTTTAATAAAATAAAATTAAAAATTGTTTAAATTAAAAAAAAATAAAAATAAAAACTAACTTTGCAAAGCCCAAGTTTCACGTTTTTTAATTGCAGTGACGAGTAACGAAAAATCTCTCTCACAAGTGGTGTTACTCCATCCGTTACTTTCTCTTATTTTGAAATAATTTGAAATCAACTCTCTCGGTTCCAAAAAGAGGGCCATTCTTTTAATTTGCAATTTTTCAAAATCATTTTCTGAACTAAATGAGGCAGAAATAAATTGGCAAAAAATTAGCAACGTGAACGTTTTCCACAAAGAAACCATCATTACTAAAAATAATTTGATTATGACTCTTATTTATCGATATTAGATTCAAGAGATAAAAGTTTCGTAATTTATAAGGCAAAGTTAATTCTAGAGTGGATTAGAGGTCTGAATAAAAAGTAGGTTTCTAGTTCATTTCGTAATTCTTTTTTTTCTGAAATCGATTTTATCACAGTGCAATCAAAATTGGACGATAAAAGGTCCAATCGTAATCTTTTATCAGATTATAATTTATATGTAGGTTAAAAATTATTATACAAGCAAAAACTGTATATGTCCGATATTTATATTGCTCACGCAGTATTGGAATGCGGGTAAAAAATAATATTACGCTATCTAAATAATCTTTTATGAGGATAAGGTTACTAATTAAATTACACAACATGATTGAAAATTATAAAACATCATTATTAAATAACAACTATAAAATTACTCAAAATTTTTAGATTAAAAGTTTTATCTATCTTTGATATTCATCTTTTCGATGGCGAAGCAAAGTTCAGTAACGTTCATCAAAGATTTTTTTTTGTAAGTTGTACATCGTAAAAAGTTTGCTGCAACGTTGCGGCGACATTATAGTGACGTTGCAATAATAATATAACGACGTTGCAGAAAAGTTGCAAAAATAGTAGATAAACGTTGCAAAAATATTGTGACGAATAATGCAACAACGTTGCAGCAATGTTGCAACAATGTTAGAGCAACGTTGTAACGATTATATAGCAACGTTGCAACAAGTTTTTAATGAAATTACAAAAGAATATTTATTCAGCAACATTGATGCAATATTGCTTCCAATTTGAAATTCAGTAACTATATACAACGCCCTATACTATTTGTTTACGTTGATTCAATTTTGATTTCCAAGACTTTATCATCATTAAAGCCTATCTATAATTATGATTACTCATTGCCTTCAAAATCTAGTTTAGTGACTTTAGTGAAGATGAACGCCTCACTGCAAACGCTAACGTTTTTTATAATCTTTCAACTCGTTTCTAGTTTATCTGACTCAAAAAATGTGGAATTCAACCAGAGTAAAAAATTTCTAAAAATTCTCGAACCGATAAATTTACTCGAAATTTATTCAAATGGAAAAAGAATTGCGAGAGAAGACAATTTCAGTCTTGAAGAGGTAAAAAATTCTACTTGTGAGAGAGATATTTCGTTATTCATAAATCGAATCAACGAGGAATTGACTACAAAAGTTGAATCAACATGGGCCTTAAAAAGTTAGTTTCACTCATTAAAATTTTTCGATTATATGCATATATATATATATATATTTTTTTTTATTTGTAATAAGATTGGTGATAATTAATTTCAGTGTTGGACGCGAGCACAAAAATGCCTACGGGAATTTTGGCAGGAAATATTGTCGATTTGGGGATGTACGATGAATGTAGATCAGCTGCAGGAGTAATTGAGGAAACTGAACTTCGAGGACGTCATTGTATGTATTCTTTTAAAATGGAAGACCAGCCTTTACGTCTCACATTCTCAATTTGTCTGCCTTCATCCTGTGACGCTGAAGACGTGAAGTTTATTCTGGAAAAAGTCAAAAACATTACTATTGATGACAATGGCGATGAATTTATGATATTTGATGAATTTGATATCACCTGTTCTAGTGTGAAAAGAGAAATATCGGTTGGAACTATAATCACAATGTAAGTTAGGATTTATAAACTTTTTCCTCGAATCCAATTGAATTGACCTCAAATTCAGTAGGTCTGACCTAGAATTCAATAAGATTTACCTCAAATTCAATAGGATTGACCTCAAATTCAATAGGATTAACATCAAATTTTATATATTTGACCTCTAATGCATTAGGATCAACCGATGCACCTATTCAGTGTATTGACCCAGGATTCAACATGATTGGCCTCAAATTCGATATAATTGACATCTAACTAAATATGATTGACCTATAATTCATTAAAATTGGCCTCTCGTTCAGTAGGATACACATCAAATTTATTAGAATTGACCTCAAATTTAATTTTTTGACCTCTGATTGAATAGGTTTGACCCCAAATTCAATATATTTGACCTTTAATTAAAAAGGATTGATACAGGAACCTATTCAGTATATTAAGCTCGAATTTTTTGGGATTGACCTAAAATTCAATATAATTGACATCTAACTCAGTAGGTTTGACCTCTAATTCAAAAGGGTTGACCTAGAATTCAACAGAACTGACCTCAAATTTAATAGAATTGTCCTTTATTTCAAGAGTATTGATCTTATATTTAATAGGTTTGCCCTCAAGTTGAATAAGATTGACCTTGAATTTAGTTAAATTGACATCGAATTCAATAAGATTGATCCATAAAATGGGGCAAATTTTCGACCTGGGGGGTTTCTGGGGTCGCTGATTACGATTTTGATGTCAAAAATTCAAAAAACAAAATGACTGATTTAATATGGCGGACTACTATAATAACTAAATATTGGATTCTTATCAAAATTGGTGTAAGGGGGTTTTCGAGGTCGCTGATTACGAATCTGAGGTTAAAATTAAAAAAAAAACAAAATGGTAGACATTTTCAACTTTTGGCCAGCTTTTGATTTCTAAAACGGTACTCTGATTTTTTTTTTGATTTTTTTAATAAAAAAATTATTTTTTTCTTTAAATTGACCACAACTGAATTAATTTGATTAAAAAAATTTCAGAGTAATATTGTCTACTATTTTACTATTCCTAGTAATCTGTACTCTTATACAAATTCTTCAATCAAAACTTAATTTTCCCTCTAAATGTGGAGAAATTCTGGGTAAATTTTCACTGTGGAGTAGCACACGAAGAATATTTAATACAGAAATAAATCCATCGTCTTTTCCTGCTCTTCATGGAATTCGAACTTTAAGCATATTTTGGATCATTTTGGGCCATACTTATACATCGAGAATATACAACTCATTTGTAAATTCATTTGAAAAATATAAAGTAAGTATAGATAAATAAGAACATTTTTTAATTCTAATAAAAAATTATATAATTTGCTTTTTTCAGTGGGTTCAATCGTGGAATAGTTTGTATGTTTTTCTTGCGCCTTTTGCAGTGGATACATTTTTTATGATCAGCGGATTTCTGATGACTTATCTCTTCCTCAAAGAAATGGCAAATGGAAAGAAATTCAACATTTTTATGTATTACTTGCATCGATATATAAGGTAGACAATTTTTCTGGACTTCTAATATTAAATATATTATCATTCTACATAATTATATTAAATTTTTTTTAAAATTAGATTAACACCAGTCGTGGGAATGTTATTATTAGTAACAATTTTCATCCTCCCACATCTTGGTTCTGGACCAATATGGGAACAATCCTTAAACAATGTTCTAATTGGTCCATGTGAACAAAAATGGTGGACTCTTCTGCTTTATGTTCAAAATTACGTCAGAACTGATATCGAGGTAAAATATTAAAAATTATTTAATTATATAAAAAAACTAACTGAAAAAATATTATAATAAATACAAAAATAATATTTTTCTATTTTATTTTTTAGTGCCTAGGACACACATGGTATTTAGCAGCAGACATGCATTTCTATTGGATTTCGCCTATTATTTTAATACCTCTTGTGAAGAAACCAAAAATAGGTTTGATGATTTTAGGAATATTATTAATTGCTCAAATATTGACTGTTGGTATATTGGTGGGAATTAATGGATATCTTGCCACTTTGTTTTCAAATTCTACACCGTAAGTTTCTTATTTAAATATTTTTTATTATATATTATATAATAAAATATTTCAATGATCTCAAATACACTAAATTTGACCTCAAATTCAATAGGATGACCTCAAATTCGTTATGATTGATCTATAATTCAATAGGAGTGACCCGTTTACCTATTCAGTATAATTGACCTAAAATTAAATAGGATTGACCTCAAATTCAATATGATTATCCTCAAATTTAATAGGTTTGTCCTCTAAATGATTGAATGACCTTAAATTCTATAGGATTGACCTCAAAATTGATAGAATTGACCTGTTATTACACAGAAATGACTTCTAATTCAATAGGATTGGCCTCATGTTCAACATGATTAATATTAAACTTAATATAATTGACCTCTAACTCAATAGAATTAGCCGTTTAATCAATTCAATCTATTGACCTCGAATTAAAAAGGATTGAGGTAAAATTTAATAGGTTTGACCTAGAATTCAATATAATTGACTTCTAGAATTCAGTAGTCTTGAACTTTAATTCAATAGGATTGACTTCGAATTCAAAAAGATTGATCTTGAATTCAGTGTTTGACCTTCAATTATGTCAAATTGACCTCTGATTTAATAGGATTGACCTGGAATTCAGGAAGATTAATAATAATTACCATTAATTAATTGTATTACAATTCAGAGTAACAAAAATTTCAGAATGACCGTTGTAAAAGACAGTTTTCGATTCTTTTATACACGCTCTCACGCGAGAGGAAATTCCTGGCTTATTGGAATATGTCTTGGATATATAATAAATTCAAATCCTCCGAAACTTAGCAAGGTAAATATTTTTAAAATATTTTTTTTTTTAATTTTCTATTTATAGAAATATATGTAAACATTCTTGATTTCAGGCAAATGTATTTTGCGGATGGCTGGGAGCCTTTATTTGCTTTCTTTTTTGCACAATAGGACAAAGAGTTTGCCTCGCGGATAGTTATAAATATAATGCAGATTTTGAAACAACTTTTGCAATGTTTTCGAGGCCAATTTGGGCCATTGGGGTCGCTTGGATTATTTTTGCTTCTATTTATGGATACGGTGGTATGCAATTTGTAAAATTGTATTATTTATAAAAAGGCCCCTATAATTCTACTTCCTATATTACGGAAATTATCATCAGTAAAATTCCTACATTATCGACGTTCAGTCGATACCTTTACCACATTACCGACTGAAGCACGGCAAGTTTCTTACTTTATCGGCGCATTGTCGATAAGATAGGAATCCTTTCAATTTTTATTTTAATCGATAAATAAAATAACATGTGTTTCAGGTTTGGTGACCAAATTCTTATCTTTACCAATTTTTCTGCCACTCAGCAGAATATCTTTTTGCATTTACGTCGTACATTCTACTTTGCAAATTGCAAAAGCGAATACTGCGAGAACTATAGAGTATTTTTCTGAATTTCAATTGGTATGTTTGACTTCCAAAATGATTAAAATATTTATGTGATATTTATATCTGATACTTACCATGCGAGAAATTTAGTTTCCCGAAGTTTGAGTCCATAATAATAACTTTTTTCGCTAAAACTTTGGGAAATGGTACACAACATGAAAATAGATATCAAAGAATTTTTTTTTGAAAAATTAAAAAATATACGGTCGGTAAAACAGATATTAACTTTTTTTAATTTTCGAAAAAAAATTAGTGCAATGACGTCCATTTCGACATTATTTAGGATTTCCCGAAGTTTCAGCGAAAAATATTTACTATTGTGAACATAAAGATGTGGTAACTGAATTACTCATATGGTAAGTATCAAAATCCCTTAATTATATATTCGCATACGTAATATCTCATTTTTTTTTAAATTTTCAGTTTAATTTCTTCTTGAGTGAATTAATACTGACAATAGTTTTAGCATTTTTCTTCAGTATCTTTTTCGAGTCACCAATTATGATTTTGGAAAAAATGATTTTCCGAATAAAACCGAGAAATATTCCACCACCACGAAGTCAGTTTCCAGAGGCAGAAGATGGTGACAAAAATGGAAATATCGTAAATAGTGTTCTTGAAAGATTTAAGGGCGTTGAACCTAAGTGTTAGGCTCAAAATTCCATTCTTCATTTTACTCAAAGAAAATTGTAGATAAATATTTTTTCGCTCTGTAGCGCTAATCTTTTTTCAAATATAAGATTGCGTACAGAGCGAAAAAATATTTTATTTCGATACTTTTTACATAAAATGAAGAATTCAAAATTTAACTTCAAAATTGAATATTTTCATTTTACTTGGTTATATAACCAAGAATATGACAGAATTTATGAGAATTTAAAAGAATTTCAGAGAATTTAAGAATTTATGATTATTAGCAAAATTATTATTGTTTGCATTATTTAAATAGTTAAATTTTAGTTATTTACTAGCTAAGGTATATTTAGGAATAAGACGAGAAATTTACAAAGAATATTGAATTATTTATTTTCACAATTACAACTTTTCCCTGCTTTTCCTAAACAATATTCCTCTATAATTAATAATTCAGCTCATAAATAATTCGGAAAGGGTTATTGATATGATAATTACGGTCATTACTTCGAATTATTAATTAAAAAAATTTTTCTAAAAAAATAATTCAAAAATGTCGCGAAACTCGGTGGGTAACGGGTGTAGAATTTAAGTTGGCTACACTGATCGATTAATCATTCGTTTTGTTTATTATTTGTGAAGTAAACACGTGCAAGTCTCAACCGGACCGGCGTTTCACCTCTATTTTCATTTTCAAGCTTTATTTGTCGTCCTTTCTGCTGTTCTGTCTGTCAGCTGTTTAATTTCGTATTTTTTCGAACGAATCGTCTCAGTATTATTAATTTCCTATAACTTAATAATTATTTGTTTCCTTTCTCGCACTGAGTATTTGTAAGTGGAAAAAATGTCTCAAAATTCACCAACTCCCAATATTCAAGATAGAAAAGGAATCAGGAAGGAAGTTTTGATAAATACTCTCAATGCTACTCAAAATCTTCGTAAGTTTCATTTTTGACGTTTTTATTTACGTATATAATTCAATCTCCTCGTTATTTTACTTAACAAATATTTTTTCGCTTTATATCTATAATTTTATTTTTAAAATTTTGAAATTAAAATAATTACAATTCCAGGGAGATTTTTAAAAATCATAAAAACGTTTAGAAATCCGTTAAATTTTCATGATTAACTTTAAATAAATCACGTGAAATTAATCAGTTCCTTAAAAATTTGTCCAAATTTTAAAAGGCTCTTAAAGTTCTATGAAAACCCTTAAAAATTTTTTAAAATAATAAAAAGACCTTAAAATGTTACGAAAAATTTTTAAATCACATAAAATTCGTCAAAAATTCTAAAATTCTTTAAAAAAAATTCTAAAATTGTAAAATTCTTTATGTCATGTCATCTTTTGAAATCCCTTAAAATTCGTTGGAACCTCAAAATTATACAAAAACTTTGAATTAAAAAGTAAAAAAAATATCTTGAAATACCTTAAAATTTGTTACTTTTAAAATCCTTTAAAATTCGTCAAAATCTCTTAAAATCCCAGGACACCCTTTAAAATTCCATAAAAACCCCTAAAGCTCCACGAAATATTTTTAAATTCGACAAAATCTTATGAAAAATTCCTGTTCTTACTAATTCTTTTTGATAATCAGTGACTGACTATTTCATTTAGTAGAAAGTGGAGAAATTACTCATTTATTCGTTAAATAATTTAATTATCACTAATTCACTTATCCATATTTTTACTAATTCAGATTAAGAGTACGTTTTTATATTTTCAATTTATACCTGGATTGTAACAATTATTAAAGTAAAACAATCAAGAAAAAATCTATAAAAAAACTTAAAATTACAATTATTTGTGAATTTCAGAGGATGATGTGGGTGTTAACACCCCAAAGAAATTAGAACAGCTTGTTAATACCACCGAAGTTATTAACCTCGAATTAACCATCGACGAGAAAGGTAAAAATCTAAAATAAATATTCAGTAAGAAAAAAGCCTATCTTAATTTCGTTAATCAAATTTTTTACTAATTTTTTTCAGCATCAAATCAGGATGAGGTCGTCCTAGATTCAGCGGTGATGAAATACTCCTCGAAAGTTTTAGAGCAGTGTACAAATTCGCTGTCTAAAAACATCAGTACTTACAATGAAAATGAGTACATAGAATATTTAGTAAGTTAGAAATAAATCAATATGGAAGGAATATTTTTGTAAATTGATGAAATATATGTATATTTATTTACAGCTTGAGTACGTTCATCATTTGACCGAACTTCCGGAGGATGACGAGGGAACCGCTTGGATTGCATTAGAGAATGAAATTATACCCTTTTTCATGAAGACACCTTTCTTTTCAACACTTTCCGGTGCTCTCGAACCTTTACCCAAGAAACCGATTATAAGAAAGGAACGCGTTCCGACAAAAAGAAATTCAGCCTGTTATCAAGTCAAAAAACCAGAGAAGGTAGTTGAGATTGAAAAGGAAGAATCTGTCGGGGCCTCGGTTAAGAAAATTAAGAGGATTATTAAAAGTTATTGCGAAGAGCACGAAAAACCTCTTGATTATTTCCAATTGGTTATTCATCCCACAGACTTTGGACGGACTATCGAAAATATTTTGCACGTCAGTTTCCTCGTTCGAGATGGAGAAGTTAAACTGACTACTAGTACAGTCTACTTTTTTTTTTATTATTTATTTAGATCTCAATTTTAAATACGTGAATTTAAACAATTAAAATTTTAAAACTCTTGTACATTTTTCCTAACAGAGATGACTAATATTTAATAAATATTTGTCTACAGATGAAACTGGAGCTTTGCATATAATTTCAAGCTCAAAAGAAATGATTTCCCACGCCAAAAAATCTGGAAAGAGGGGCAACATCCAGAATATTATTTCTTTGAACCCCAAGCAATGGGAGGTGAGAATTTAATTGTTTTTTGTGGTAAAACTACAGAAGAATTCGATTCTGAAAAAATAATTTGTTCATAATAATTCTCTTTTACAATTTCAGATTCTGAGGAACTATTACAAGATTCAAGAGCCGATGATTAGTTTCTGGGTTAATCAGGAAACCGAGTGATTTTAAAAAATTTCAAGGCAGTTAGTTTAGTTACTTTAGAATTAGTTCCTTTTTACTCTGTTACATTAAGTTTTAATTTTGATAGTTTGAAGACTTGAATTTGAAAAATAAATTTAAAAAAAAAATTATTATTAATCATAACTTTCTTACTTATCAATTAAGTACTTATTATTAAACAAGGTCAATCGATTGGTTTCAACACAAGGAATCTTTCTCCTTCTTACATGAGCTTTGAATTTTGATTATTTAAGGACTTATAATCGAAAATTCAGTTTTAAAAAAATTGTAGAAGTACTTTGAACTTGTAAAATGAAATATCTTGTTAAATCCTTGTATAAAATTCAACTTGGTATTATATTATTGGATTATGGGATGCAGACAATTATCTTATCTTTGTTCTTTTCCAATATCGACTATTTGGTGCATTGGCATCTTAGACATTTTTTTTAAATGCCTGAGATTATAAAAATTTGTTCATACAATTGTTGTTAACAATTAAAATTGTTGATTGTCATGTTATAGACTCATGTCATGTTATAGTCATATTTTTTCGCTCTGTATATACATATATAGCTAATCATTGTTTAAATAGAATATATTATGGATACAAAGCGAAAAATCTGATATTATTAAATATTATTTTTAAAAAATCGAATAAAAAAAAGAATATCGCCAATTTTGTCATATTTTATGTCTAGACAATGGAAACTATTCATAAAAAATAAGGGAAAAATATGGAAAATGTAAATATATAAATTAATAGAACTCTTACCTTACTGATTAAGTATAAATATTGAAACCTAGTCAAAGAATTTATAATAACAATTTCCCAAGTTTTGATTGCCTACTAATTCGTTTCGTTTTACCTAGAAATGGAAAAAATTCATAAAAAGGAAAAATATTTAGAAAATGTAAATACATAAATTAACATAATTCTTACCTAGATAAAATATAAATACATTGAAATCCAGTTCTCCCATTTGTTAAAGAATTATTATGAGATTTTGCTCAGTTTTTAAACTTTTGTTCTTTATTTTACTATTTCTACTGTTGCTATACTGACGTTCAACATTTTTTAGACTATTTTTCAAATAACATGAAGTAAGCAATTAATACAAAATCGATTTATATCGAATTTTTTATACCCGCTGGAAATTTCAAACTATGGATTTTCAAATAAATAATTTCTTAATTCCATCTGTTCAATTTATAATTAAAACAAATTCAGATCTCATATAACTTAAAAAGTAAAGTCTACAACTGAAACAACCGGTATCGTCCACATATTGAGCATTTTAAGTTTATAATCACAAAAAGATCCCATTATTTAATTTTATTATACAAAAAAATATATATGTAACAAATTGGAAAATTTTTCACTTTGTACCTAATAATTAACTAAATTAAACAAATCGAATTTTTAGATCAAAATTTGGACCTAAAACCCTTAATACTCTGAATCGCTATGACTTTGATTGAATCTGATGATTTGATAAATAACTAATATAAATTAATTAAATACAAAAACAATTTGAAAGCATTTTATTCAAAACTCGTATTTTTACTTAAAATATACAGTAAATACTTTAGATATTTAGTACGTAATTTTAAGTAGTATAAATTTTAATATTATTTACTGTTTAAAATAGTAACTTGTATGGTTAAATATTTAAATTAAATATGTAAAATTTCGTAGATTTTCATTAGATATTTGCCTGAACACAATAACACAAATAACAATTAAAAAGGAATTGTTAACAATACAGGAACAAAAATTACTTAATTGATTAAGTAATTACTTCAAATTACAAAACGAAAATTATACTTAGACTCTAAGACAAGAATCAATAATTCAGTCACTTAAGTGTGCTGAGTTAAAATTCTAATCTCAAAATTAAATTAAATTCTTCTTTGGAATAGAATGATCCGCGATTTAAAAAACCTTCCTTATACTTCCGCTAAATTCTTCCAATCCATGATATGCAACAAATTCATAATTTCGCAAACAACGAGATCCGGCAAATGAATCTTGTGAAAACTAAAGATAAATTTCTTCAAATTCTCCGAGCTAGAATCAAGCAAGTCTCTTTCTTCCTTCGCCTTTTTAAAACGCCTCATCATCATACCAGAATACACCTTAAATCTCTCCTGAATACTTCCAGGCTCAAAAACCTTCAGAACTTCCTCATTCTTCGTGTAACTTCTCAGCTTTTTGATTGGCATCGATAAAGTATCAAACAAGCGTAAATTCAAAACCTTCAAATCTCGCAACTTTTTCAATTCCTCCAAACATTCTTTAAACCTCGAAGAAAATATTCCCGAAGGTAAATAAAATTCTTCATAATCGATGATAACCTCCCTCTGAAAATGTCTCTTAGCAAGAATAGGAATTATATTCCTATCATCCCTACAATCTCTAGCAAGCATTTCAATCGCTGGAGTGATATCCACCATCCTATCAATTATCGCCTCATTTATGTTAGGTTCTGTTTTAAGGAGGTCGACTATCGAGTTATCACCTGCATGAAAGTAAAACTTCGTAGTAGGAATATTTATATCCGCTCCGTTTTCTAGAAGAAGTTCCACCTTCTCTGAATCGTTTTCCTGAATCGCGACTTGAAGAGGTGTTAAATACAAGCCTTTTGACAACTTGAAGTTGATGTTCGCCCCTTTGTCTATCAGTAACTTCAGAATCGCTGCACATCTAGTAAAGAAAACTGGTGTATGATTTCCGTTATGACTAGCGTTTATATTAGCCTTGTGATCAAGAAGAAGTAGAATTTTTTCTGATCGGAATTCCTTCTCATCAACTGCATAGTGAAGTGGAGTTTTAGTTTGGGAGTCAAAAATATTGACGGAAGCACCATTTTTCAAGAGAATTTGCATTATTTTGAGCGAATCCTCAAAGTCCTTCTGCTGCAAATCTGGGCGACAAGATTTGTCTTGCTGTGAGGCGTAATGTAAGGGCGTACATCCCTCAGAATCTACTGCGTTTACATCTGCCATTTTAGTTATTAAATATTTAACAACGTCGACTTGCCTTTTAATGATTGCCTCGTGTAAGGGAGTCTTTAGATTCCCACTGGCTTGAATGTTAACTTTCGCCCCGGATTCGACCAGCTTTTTGACTTGATCGATACGACCATAGAAGGCAGCGAAGTGAAGAGCAGTTTTACAATTTCTTTTCTTTTTTCCAGTCAAATAGTCGCTTGCAAATTGCATCCCTAAGCAGCGATTGAAGATTTCTTCTGCAAATTCTGGATCCGGGTAAGTGGGACACGAGCAGATGTCAAGCAAGTTGGTCGAGTTTTGAAAAATTTGAATGATGGGTTTGTAGTTCTTCTGGAGAGCGATTTGAAAGGGAGAGACTTTTGAGGAGCGATCCACAGTTGGAATTGCTTTGTGATTCAGAAGAGAGGTAACGATTTCGGAATGATTTTCGGCAACTGCGATGAGTAGAGGAGTGTTTCTCTCCCTGTCCCGGTCGTTTACTCGGGAACCGTTTTGGCAAAGGATCTCGACGATTTTCTGGTAGCCCTTGGAAACAGCAATGAAGAGAGGAGTGCGACCTTTCTCGTCTCTCATGTGAAGAAGTTCTTTGTTTTTGCTGAGAAGTGTGACTACGTTTTCGTGGCCATTGTAGACAGCAACGTGTAGCGCTGTATCTCCTAAAATTTGCATTTTTAGCGCGACTTTTTCTTTGTCTAAGAAGGACTTAATTGTTTCTTCGTCGCCAAGTTTTGCGGCGTTGAATAGAGGCAGCCATTTGTCGATGTTTGACATTTTAAAAATTTCTGTGAGACTTGGTAGTCTCGTCAGCTGGAACAAAAATTTTCGGAAATTAGAATAATTCGCCTATATTTTATATATTTTTAATATTAAGATAATTTAAAAGAATTTTTATTTATCAACAGATTTTAAGGGCGTTGGTCTCAAGTATTTTAAGCTCAAAATTCCATTCTTCAATTTATTAAACGAAAATTATAGATAAATATTTTTTCCCTCTATAGTGCTAATCTTTTTTCAAATATAACTGTGCGTACAGAGCGAAAAAATATTTAATGTCGACACTTTTTGCATAAAACGAAGAATTCAAAATCTAACTTCAAAATAGAATATTTTTATTTTACTTAAAAAATATTTTAATTAGATATTTTCTCACTCTGTACGCATAATTCTCGTTAAAAATTGATTTGAACAAATTCCAAATTTAATATTTGTTGAGTAAAATGAAGAAATCGAATTTTTAGAGTAGAGCTTGGCTCCAACACCTTTAACGGATTTTGTGGACCTTGAAGGAATTTCAAAAGTTTTTTTATGAATTGTAAAGGTCGTGGAATTTTTTGGGTTTCAAGATATTTAAAAAGATTTTAATTGATTTCAACAGGATTTCGAGAGATTTTATGAAATTTTAATGTATAGGAAAAATCTTATTTAGGAATTTTAAAGGATTTTAACAAATTTTAAGGGTTTTTATGGAATTTGAAGATATCGAAAAAATTTTGTATGAATTTTGAGATATGAAGTTTTTTTTTAGAAATTTGAAGGAATTTTGTAGAGTTTTAAGATATTAAATAAAATAAATTTTTAAAATAAATTTTTAAAATAAATTTTGAGAGATTTGAAAAGATTTTTTAAAGAATTTTTAAATGTTTTCGTTAAAATTCTTTGAATATTCTTTAAAAAAACTTTTCAAATTTCATGAAATCCTTTAAAATTTCCGGTAATTTTTAAATATCATAGACATAAAAATCTGACAATTTCTTGAAATCTTTAAAAACCTATATAGAATTTCAAAAAATGCACGGAAGTTCTCGAAATCCTTGGAAATCTTCTAAAATATGTTAAATCAACTAGAATTTATTATTCATAATATTATTATTATTATTTTATTTTATTTATTTCCCCAACAAATTTTTTTTCCTTGACATTTTGACTTCCTCAAAATATGGCCACTGATTCATAAAAAACGTAGATTCAGAAAATGTAAATACCTACATATATAAATTACCAGAATTCTCACCTGGATTAAATATACATAAATATCGTAATTCAGTTCTCTCTGTTGACAAATTTATTAATCTAATTGTCAAATTGTCCTTAATTTCGTTATTACTTTGTTCCTTTTTTGGTACTCTTATTTCTTTATTCTTTTTAAGCTTCTTTTCAGGTTTTAACAAGCTCCATGGTGATGGTAGCGGTAGGTATCAATAACCTGAAGTAGGCAGTAGGCAATTACACTCGAGTCTCTCAAATGTCAACTTCCCAAATCTCAAGTTCTCCCAAATGTCAAGTCAAGTTTCTCTCTAATGTCAAGTCCGTATTTCTCAAATCCCACTTGATAACTACTGCGCACGCTTTGCGTTCTGCATCTGATTGGTTGCTATTCGCGCGCAATTTAAAATGCTAAAAAATATATTATACGCAATACGCATGCGCAATTGATTTTTAATTGATCTTTAATTGATCTTTAATGCTTCCTCTATGAGGAAGCAAAGTGCTCATTGAATGAGTACAAAAGTTGATATAACTTGACAGCTAGTTTTCTTCTCTCAAGAAGACAAATATCAAAGATATTTTACCTAGATGCGGCAAGGGTTTAGTTGGACCACACGTTCATAGAGCGGCGCTATCGGCGTATTTGTGGCTTCGGTTTTTTTCGGTACCATTCGGCTAAATTCGGCAATGCCGCTACGTTTAAACGGATTATTTTGACCACATGCCACGAGGCGGCGCAGTAAATTCTGCTTTATTTGAGCGAGAATTTGAAATTTTTTAATTACCGTGGTTTATTTAATTATTCTCGAGGACTGAAAGTAACTTTTCTCCATTAAAAATATTCTTAGTATATGTAATTTATTCGTATTACTTAAAAATATAGTGTTATATAAATAAAGAATGAACAAGTCACTGAAAAGATGATAAAGATAATTCGATATAAAATGTAGATCTTGGCAGATCTAAAAAGAATAGGATAATTTTACCATTGTATAACAAATTTCACTGTTGCTGACACATAAATTAATAATAATCGTACGGAAGTAATTGAAGATATTGATTGAAAATCCAATTTTATTTTTATCATAAAACCTTGTGAAAACTTAAAAAAAATAAAAATAAAAAAGATACTTTAAATTTTTACGTGAACATTCCGAGCAATTTAAAGAATCATCATATTTTCATTTTCAAATAAAGGTTCATATTGAAAAAATATCTTATGTCAGTACTATAACTTCCCATCTATTTTATTCCTTTTATTTTAATTCCATTGTTATTTGTAATACTGAATCAATGCTTCTTTTTGTAATAGTGTGCTATTTAGACAAATTATGAAATTTTTTATTTTACATATTAATGCACTATCATTTGCAATCTTTAAAATATTAATTTTCAGCTTCAAGTAATTTTCAATAACCGGGAATTTTTTTAGTTTTCATTAAAAAAAAAATGAAAAATAGGAAATTTTTAAAATTTAAGAACGACTTTAAAATTTTTAAAAATTCTTTTATTTAGGAATTATTTCATTTTCAGAAACTCTTAAGGGCATGTGTGATACTTTACCATCCTGGTAAGAAGGTTTGAATAGAATGAAATGAAAAATTTAAGATTTTAACGTAAAACTATAGAGAAAATTCTATTAATTTTAATACCTGATTTTCCCTTTATTAGTCTTCAATGTACAACAATATAATTGATTATCTCAAAAATTTAATTTCCGGCTATTCACATATCGTTAATGACATCTCTCTCGTATTCCATAAAGCAGGATAGATTTGAAGTGTATTTAATTCAGTCTAATTCATTCACGAAATGTGAATGAATATAAGATAGATTTGAATTCAAGAAATTTGAATTGGTTTTATATGTAATGTATTATCCTCAATTTGAATAATGAACTGAATTGAGTGCAATACATTTTGTGATATCTAAATTCCAAATATAATTTATATATTTAAAGAAAATTAGTTATCTTAAATAAATTTAAAATTTAAATGAAATTTAGATGAAATAAAATTTCACATAACTTTAAAAATTATACATACATAGTAATAATAAATAATTTATTAATTGTTAGTAAATTGTAAAATTATATTTTTCAAAGTTTATTAACACGGATAGGAGTTGCTTCTTTCTAATACGGTTTCTGATATAAGAGAACTGAGGGAAAATCAGGTATTCAAAGTAAAAGAAATTTTCAATCCTATTCTATATATGAGCCTTCTTATCGGCATATAAGAACAAATTAGTTACCAATTATACATTTATAATAATAAATATTTTTATTTGATAATAGTCAATAAACCTTCGTCTCGTGTAGACAAAGGTTTACTGGCTCTTATTAGCTAAAAATATTTATTATTATGACTGTATAATTGGTTTAAATGCCCTTAAATTCTTGAATCCACTAATTTAAAATTGTCAAAAAATAAAAATTCCAAATTAAAAATGTCCGTATTTTTAAATTTATCGAATATAAAATGTTTGAATTCTACAATCGGGACATTAAAAAATCTTCCCGCTTCGCGGGCACATTCTCATCGCGCGCTTCGCGCTCCGTGTTGGGCGCTTCGCACGCTTGTGCCCTTAGTGAAGCTTGCGCTTTACAGGACGCTTAAAGATATATGTTTTTTTTTTTAATTTGATTAAATTACATAATTTATATTTTTATATTTTAATTTCTTTTTATATATTTGTAATTTATATTTTTAAAAATTTAATTAAATTAAATTAAATTACAGCTTTGAATGCAAAATTTAACTAATTTACTTAAGGTTCTATCGACCTTAAGGAGCACATTCTCATCAGGGCACTCGCGCTTCGCGCTCGATATTTGATTTAAAGCTGGCGCTCCGCGCTCGGCTCTGTTTAACAATATTTTTCACGATTAAAACGAAAACTACTCATCCTATTGAAAAATGGCCAAAGGAGAACTTGTAGATCTTTTTAAGGCGAATAATTATGTTTCTTATCATTTTCTCTGCATCTCGCGTTTTTTGGCTCAAAATTTGAATTTTCGATTTTTTAAGGAAATTCAAAAAGTTGTTATGCGGATCCTATAGGGCGTTCAAGAAGAAACATTTTTCATCTTTAGACTTTTTTTCATATCGTGCGTTGTTTCGCTTCTAATTTATGTTTTCTTTCATTTTTTTGGATTTTCAAAATGTTATAAGTCTTTCAATTTTTTTTTTATCCAAAAAAGTCATTAAGAAAAATTGTTCAACTTTTTGAGTACTACAAATGTACGTTATTGGAATTTTTAGATTAAAAAAAAAGTGGTTTCAAAATTTTTCAAAATGCTCCCACTTTTTAAATTTTTATCCAAAATGGCTGGCCAACGAACTTGACCTTCATTTTAGGACACTAAAAGAGTATACCAAGGGACAATCCAATCGGTCAATTCATTCGAAAGTTATCGTGCTCACAAACTAAAAATCTACAGACAGACAGACAGACAGACAGACAGACAGACAGACAGACAGACAGACACATTCGTAAAAACACGTTTTTCGGGTTCAGGGGGCCCCAAAACGTGGACATTTGACAAAAACTGGGGGGGTCAAATTTTACACAAATCTAATACCTTCTCTGATGAGAATGTAAAAAATAACGAATTATTAAGTTCTGGAATAATAATAATAATAATAATAATAATAATAATAATAATCATTAAATATTTACCGATATATATATTTTTTTTCATAGATATGAATCTAGCAATACACTTAGGTAATTAATTATTTACTCATGATAAATATTTGTTAATTAATTTACTAATACTTATTTTAATCATTTTTAGCAATTTTATAATTTTAGTAAATATATATATTTCAGAAATGTAAGAATTATCAATATTTTTTCTAATTCAATAATTTTACAATTCGAAAAATTTTTTATTTGAGGAATATGGGTTTCGCAAATGTCATAATTCGGGTAATTATAATTATTCTATATGTATATTTATTTTTCGTCATCAATTTATGTATTTCGTATTTTAATTTTTTTTTTTCAGTACTAATAATTTATTAATCGAAATAATAAATTATTGGAATTAAATTAAATAATATAAATTAATATTAATTTAAATTTAAAATTGTCAAATAGAAATACGTTAATTTTATGTAATTAATATTGCCAGCTCCCAGCTCGCTTTTAGCTAGCTCAAAGATCTTTGGGCAATCTTTGGGTCAATGAAATCGAGCTGAAAAACCTGAAAACGATTTGACGCGGTTTCCATGGAAACAAATGGAAAGAATGAAAAAATGAAGAGGGCAGCACCTCGATATAGGATAAATAGTAATTATCCTCACCAAAAAGTGTCCCCACTCTTGGCCCTTGCCGCATCTAGGTAAAATATCTTTGCAAATATTTAAAATTGAAAATCGAATATTTAAAATTTATTATTTACTTCAAAATTTCTATAATCACAATTGTGATGAAAACTTAATATCAATTTTAAATTTCCCGCGATGAGAATTCGATATAAATCGATTCTGTGGATGATATTATAGAGGGCGTTACTTACTTCTAGGGTTACTAGTTACTTACTTCATGGTATTTTCATTTTTATTAGAAAAGTGAGGTTGTCCGGTTGTGTCTGGTCTCTCTCAAAAAAATAACGAATGTGAAATTAAATTCGTCTAATTTTCTCTATTCCAGTATTTATAATTAATCCAGGTAAAATTTTCATTCATTTTCTCTTATTTTTCGAAACTCTCATTTTTTAATAAATATTTTCCAGTCTGAAAACAAAAAGAGAAAATTGTCAATATTTCATGATTTGTTTTCGTGTTTAAAATAGTTTTAATATCATAATTATTAACATATTTTAAATCACACGTAACTTGAAATAAGTTTCATGTATTTTAATAACCTGGAATTTATTTTTCATTAGTTTAACAAAACTATCATCTAATTATTCAAAAATGAAAATATATGAAGTTTTATTGGTTATGTTCGAAACCAAAAAATAATCTGATGCAATTTTTATCGTAATTAAAGTTAAATAAATACATAATAATAATAATTAGAGTTTAAGTAATAAACTGAATTTTAATTCTATATACAATTTTTTAAAATGTTTGTTTCTGATTTTAAAAACATTTGTAAGATTTAAAAACATTTCAATAGATTTCCAAAATTTCCAATGATTTTAAAAATATCTGAAGATTTTAAAAGATTTGAGGGTATTGAAATATTTATTTAGGAATTTTAAAATATCTAAAGAGTTTTTAAAATTAATTTTGAAGAATTTTAAAGATTTTCCTAGAATTTAAGGAATTTGAAGAAGTTTTTACGATTTTCAAAATATTTCTAGGAATTTTAAGACACTATAAAGAAATTTTTGACAAAATTAATTCATCCGGCTGGAGTACAGTGTAGACTGTCAGTGGCCGGACAAATTCATCAAAAATAATTCGTAAAATATTTACATATTTCAATCAGAATTGTGTAGCAATATTTTCAGGATTTATAAAGAAGATAGTCATTTAGAGAAATAATAAATTTAGAGTCTGTAGACACTTTAGACGATAGGGAGGAGTCCGTTGGGTTTTTCCGGGGAAGGATTAAATATACTAATATATCCTAATTTTAATTAGGATTTGTCGGGACCGAGCTATCGTTAAATATTTGTTTAAAGCAAGCTCAGGAAAACCGGGATTTGTAAAATGTAGAAACTCGATAATTACAATGACATCATTTAATGAGATGCATACCTTTACCAAAGATTTTTTTGTTAGAAACTTTAAGGGATTTTGAGGAATTTTAAGTTATTAAACGATTTTTAAAATACATACGTAATATTTAAAGAACAATATTTTTTTTGCAGAAAAATGTCATCCGAAAAAAAGAGCATTGCAAGCGCTTCGGATCTTCCCTCTACCAAACAGGAAATGACAAATAATTCTCGGATAAAACTCATTTCTAATCACGCAAGTACTTCCGGAATTTCGGCTGCTTTAATCGAAATTGCGAATAATTCCCAAGCAAAAGCCAATTTTCCAACGACAACGAGGCTGACTTCATTTCTCGCTCCGCGGGATTTAACTTTGGGCGCAAATTCTGTGAAAGCCGATAAACCTAGAAAGGTTTACATTCCAAATTTGAACGCCCAACGAAAAAAGAAAGAGTATGTTCAATTCTATTTTTATTAATTCGTATCGCTAATTAATTTTCTCTATTTTTCGCAAATATTTCAGTTTGAATTAATTAAACTATTAATCTTTTTTAGTGAATCCGCAGTCGTTCAGAAAAATACAAAAAGTTCAAGAAATAAACACAGAGGAAAAGCACACGAACGAGGAAATAAACACAAGTCAAATTTAATTCAGGTAGAAAATTCAAAAGAAAATTTTTAAAAAAAGTTTAATTTGTTACAAGTCATTTAAAAATCTTTAACCAAAAGTTGAGAATATGTTTTTAATTGTATTTAGAATGCTTCAGTCTATTAGCCAATTTTAAATATTTAAATAGCAAATTTACAAAATGGTTTTCTGATTGACTTATTTGTGTTTTTCAGTCCACTGGAGTATTTTCCGATGGTTTGGCTGAATCACATAATACAAAAGGTAGATCTGGCTACAGTGTATATCGAGATTCAAACGATAAATCCGAACCGAAAGAAATTCTTCGAAAACCGAAATTAAATGCAAGTCGACAGGTCAACAAAGAAGAGGAAGAACAGAAATTAAAAATGCTTCTGAGGGACGATTTTGTAGAAGAAGATAATGATGTCGATTGTCAAAACTGTCCAATCGTCCTTCCAATGATAAAAGAAGGTTGATTGTTTTTCATATACATTTTTTTTTTCTTTTCTTAATTCTATTTCTATTTTCTTTTATTAAAAATTGTTTCCCTTTTTTAGGAAAATTATTCAAAGAGAATGTGGATGTAAAAATCAAAGTAAAAGTTGAGGAAGAAGGGAAGACTGATGTAATTAATAATGTCAAAAGTATGTAATCTATTTCCAATTTTAGACTGACGAATATTTCGATTGTTAGGCTTGGAAAATAATAACGTGAACTCTCTAATTTTCAGCGAAACCGACTGAAAACGCAAAATTCAAGGTCGATAAAGAATTCGAGGAAAAGTATGCACTCAACGTCTCTCAAAGTTTGGAAAATCAAACGAATGGCTATTTTGTAATTAGTGTAAGTCAAAAGAGGATTTCTTATTTCAAAGATTCAAAATTCCCGAATTTCTTTCTCAAGTTTTTTTTTAACACAGAAATAATAGAAATCTCTAAATTTAGTTTCCAGATGTTTTGCCTGGGGCGCCAAGTGAATCCGAAGAAGACCAACCGAGACCAAATAAAAATGCGCCACCGCAAGTCGAAACAAAAAAAGCAAAAACCGGGTCCCAACCTCTATTGAATAATTTGAAGGAAGGTTTGCTGGGAAAACTGCAAATTTTGAAATCGGGAGCTGCGAGATTGTGTCTGGGAAACAATAACCTTGTCGTTGAACTTGGACCTCGAGTCTTTTTTCGTGAGGTAACTTTTTCTTCAATTAAAATGAAAATTCGATTTTTAAAAATTAAGACTAAAATGAAATAATTTTATTTTTCAGGACGTCATCGCAGTAAAACTTGAGAAAGATAGACAATCTGGAGAACTTATAAACCTTGGACCGGTTCATACTAATTTATGTTGTACTCCCGATTGGGAAAGTTTGACGTAGTCTTCAGTTTAAAAAATTATTTAACTAGTACTAGGATTTGTATTACTTGTGTATATTCTCATAATGAAATAATGGCAATTCTATACGTTACAATGCATAAAAACGAATTACAGCAAATATGAGGTATTTTAATACTCTCAACGATTCTTAAAACTAATCTTCCCTTTTCAAATTCTGTTTCACGCAACACGTGAAATAAACTTTTTCGTTCATAAAGATTTAATCAATTTTTCGGTAGAAAACTAACGCTGAATAGTCAAAATTCTCGAATCTTTCAGTTTAAATTGAAAATGGAATTCCTGCCTCAAAAATAGAGGCAATCATTTTTTTAAAGAAATATATTAGTAATGTTTTTTTCTAGTCACGTACACTTAACGAAAATATTTTAAAACTTACACAGAAATTCGATACTAGAAAATTAAATATCGAAGGTTTACGGAATCTTTAAGAAAAAGGGAACAGAAGAACCGTAAAAATCACGTTTAGGGTCGATTTAAAACACAAAATGTCAATTCTTTTTATTCAGTCACTTCGCTCAGTGCTGTGGCCTTTTTTCATCGATTTAAGAGCTTTTTCGCGGAGCTTTTTTTCCAGTTCTTCTGTGTTTCCTTCGCTTACGTCTGATTCTTCAGAGTCAGCGACTTTCTTCTTTTTATGCTTTCGGTGTTTCTTGTGTTTTTTGTGCTTTTTGTGCTTCTTGTCCTTTTTCTTCTTCTTTTCTTCGACTTCGCTGTCCTGAAAAAGAAATAGATTTATTTAGATTTGTTCTTTAAATAAATTTCTGAAATTCCACAATCCACTTAACTTTAAAGATAAATATTAAAATTTTCAAATTTTACAAAGTTTTCAGAAGTTTAACAAGAATTTATTACTTGAAATCAAACATTCTCGTAACCGAAAATATTCTCGAGAATTTAAAATCTCTATGACGCTACTTACATCAGATTCACTGGTACTAGTCTTCGTCTTCTTCTTGCGCTTCTTTTTCACTTTTTCTTCGTCGCTGCTCTCCTCGCCTTTCCTCTTCTTCTTCGTCTCTTTCTCCACAACAGTATCCTCATCGTCAGAACTCGAGTCTCTCTTCGCTTTCTTAGCTTTCGACCTTCCCTCATCATCACTCGTCGAATCCTTCCTGGCCTTCCTGCTCTTCGATTTTTCATCGTCAGTTGAACTTTCCTTCCGCTTTCGAGACCTTTTGGGCTCATCTTCAGAGCTTGAATCTCTCTTCGATTTCCTCGACTTTGGTTTCTCTTTCTCAATACTATTCTTCTTTCTTTGATCCTCATCCGGTGAGGATGAGTCCTTTCTGGATCTTTTGTACTTCTTTGGATCCTCTTCCGATTCCTTTTTCGACCGTTTTTTCAACTCGATTTCCGGCTCGCGACGCTTTGTTTCTTTTCTCTCCTTGCTGCAATCTTTCGATTCTAAAAAGAAGAGAACGAGTTTAGAAAAAAGCTTCGGTTTTTTCTTCATTATTTTTATATCACCTACAAGAATTAAAAAATTTCTAATTACCATTTCGACTAGAGTCTCGGGATTTCTTTAACTTATCGACTGATTTTTTTTCCTCTTCGGTATCTGAACTCGAAGCCTGTTTGCTCTTGTCTGATTTTTCATCCTCCGTAGACGTTTTCCTCGGTTTTCTGGATCGCTCTATTTTCTTCGATTTCTTCCTACCTGTAAAAAGGCATTAGCATCAAACTATATATAGTAAACTGTATACATAGTTTACTGTATTTTTTATTAACTATATTTTTGACTGAAACAACCAAAATTCCTATTTAAATATACTGCGCAGCAATAAGATATAATAATTATTATCAATAAAATAACAAAACCGACCTTCGTCGCTATCCTCAGAATCAGAAGACTCGTCGCGTTTGTCTCTTTTTGTTTTCTTTGAAACTTCAACCGGTTTCTTCGACAATTGGGGTTCCAAAGGTTTCTGTAATTTCTTTTCCTCAACTGAAGGCTTTGAAGATTTCAAAGGTCTCTCTGCTTTCTCTGATCTCTCGATTCTCTCGTCCTTCTTTAACGGGAAAGCTTCAGTAGCACTAAGAACTGTCTCCACAGTTTTCGGCGAATCCACTTTTTCATCCCTAAGAGCAAAAAATGACAAATTATTGTATTTACTTGATTGGATTTTTAAGCTAGATTTCGAATTCTCCGTCTTTAACAAACATGATTAAAATTCAAGATTTGTTCGCTCTGTATGCATACTTCTATTTTAAAAATGACTAACGCTATAGAGCGAAAAATATTTATTTCTGATATTTGCTGAGTAAAATGGAGAATTTGAATTTTGAGGTCAGAACTGAAGTTTTTCTTACTTCAAAACAGGCTGTTTGACTTTGGATGCTGCGATGATGTCCTCAGTTTTCTTGAAAGGCGAAGGAGTTCTAGAAAGGCTCTTGGAGAACTAAAAAATCAGAAAAAATGAAAATTTATTTTCAAGCTCGGATAAAAAACAAATATTTCAAACGAAAAGAAATAATATGAAGAAAATAAAAAGATAATTACTCTGTGTCTGGAAAGAGGAAGATTAGCAGTCGGGATTTTCTTCGGCGAGACGTTGATTTCAGGTTTTTTCTGAGAGATTGGTTCCCATTTTCTCACTTCCTTCTCGACTCGTTTCGGGATTTCTTTCTCGACAATTTTTTCTTTTTCCTTCTCTTTCAATTTCTCTGGTTCCTTTTCCTTCTCCTTTTCTTTTTCCTTCTCCTTCTCCTTCTCTTTCTCTTTCTCCTTCTCCTTCTCTTTCTCTTTCTCCTTTTCCTTTTCCTTTTCCTTCTTCTTCAATTCTTCTAATCTTTCCCGGTCTCGCTTCTCCTGAAAAAGTTTCGAGTCCATCGATCTTCTGCAAAAGAAAAAAACAAGGTTGCTGAATTTGTTTTTTCCTATATTTCACGGTCACTTAGAACCGAAAGAGAAATAATGTCTTTTTATTCATATGATTGAGTCGAAGGCTTCTTTATCGGTTTGATTCGTGTCAAGGGAAAAAATGCGTCGATAGGCTTTCGTTGATTTCAGCTAATTATATAGTTGGATGATTTTAAAGAATTTGAATGATTTTGAAGAATTTTAAAGGATTTTAAGGAATTTAAAGGGATCTTTAGAAATTTACAAATACTTTGAAAGATTTTATAGTATTTCAACGAGTTTCAATAGAGTTTAAAGATTTTCAAATAATTTTAAAAATATTGAATAGTATTTCAAGCCGTTTTAAGAGATTTAATTCGATTTTAAGGAATTTGGGATTTATAAAAAGCTTAAAAGAGTTTAAGATATTTTAAGAGAGTTCAAAAGAGTTGGAGTGTTTTCAAATCATTTTTTAAAAAAACTTGAAAATAATTAGAAGTATCTTGATATATTTCAAAATCTCTTGATTCTTAAACCCATTTTATATCCTCAAAATAATACACTTAGAGACTAAAAATGTATAGAAGTAATTTTTATGATTCGATGATTCTTGAGCCCAAAATTAAATAATTGAAGATGAAACTATTTTAAGATAAATTTTTCTTTAATTCTTCCTTTTAAGATATCCTCCTCCTCCTTCTTCTTCTCCTTTGTCTTCCCTCAGCTTTATTTATAAAAATGAGTTCAAAAAAACTTACCGAACTGGTTGTTCTTCATTACTAGAGGAACTACTCTCGCTACTTTGCGAGCTACTTGACTTAGACCTTCCATTTCTCAAATCTTTACGCGTCAGAGCTTCCGTAGGTTTCTTCGTCTTCTCTTCTAACGAAGTCTTCCTTTCTCTAGGTTTATCCTTGAGATCCTTAAGATCCTTGACATCCTTGACCTCCTTCGACTTCTCCGGAGATTTTTCGGAGCGCTTCGTATCTTTGGAACGATCAAGTGAATTTTTACGGTCCTTGGATTTTGAGCGGCGATCCCTCTCCCTACGATCTCTAGATCGATCCCGTCTGCTAGATCTGTCGCGGGAAGAAGATCTATCGTACCTATGAGATCTGTCTCGAGTGTCGGAGGAACGTCGTCTACTGTCTCTGCGATCCTGAGAACGACGACGATCTCGACGTTCAGAAGATCTGCGTCTTCGATCCGGCGAACGTCTTCGACGTCGGTCTCCCAGACTTGGCGATCTACGCCGGTAACGTGCTGGACTTCTTCGAGGTGGACTTCTGCAAAATTTACGGAATCTTTTTGTACTTTGTATTATAGAATTCCATATCAGATTTTCAAGAATTTCAAAGGAATCCGTGCAATTTTAAAAACTGAATAACGCTACTGAGCGAAAAAACATCTCCTAATATTTATGTATTGAGCAAAATGAAGAAATCGAATTTTTAGTTCGAAATTTTTCAAGATTTTTAACTTACTTAGTATAAGAGAACTTACCTTCTACGACTGGGAGCTCTTCTAACGGAAGGAGGCCTCATGCTTCGACTTCCGCTGTATCTATCCAAGCGATCCCTGTCCCTGTCTCTCCTCCTGTCCCTGTCCCTGTCCCTGTCCCTGTCCCTGTCCCTCTCTCTATCCAACGAGGATCTCCTGAAAAAACCAAAATAATCATTCAATTACCCAATTTAAAAATCTTTCCAACTGAAACATCTATTTCCAATCTTAGAATGCAAAAATTAATCCAAAAGTTAAACAGGGTGGCCACCAGATACAATTTTTCAATTTTCCAAACATTTCCCTGACTTTTAGACAACTTTCACTGACAAAAAAAGTATTAAAAATGCGAACAAATTTTCAATAATAATGCTATTGAAATTTTTCAAAAATTTCGTAAAATATCACTGTAAATCTCCTAAAATTTTAAATCACTTAAAATTCATAAAAATCTCTAAAATTCGCAATTTTAGGAATCTCTGAAAATTCCACGAGAAAAACTAAGATCTCTACCTTCTATTCCTATCACGTGACCTATCTCTGGATCGATCCCTATCCTTCGATCTGTCCCTATCCTTCCTCGGAGAAGCACTTCTCCTCTTATTCCCGCTTTTTCTCTCTCTGCTAGAATCGCTATCACTTCCACTGTCGTCCTTATTAGTCTTCCGATAGGATCTCTTCGCCTGGACTCCGTCCTTCTTCTTCCTAATCTCAAAATCATTCTTATCCTTTCCCTTCTCATCCTCGCTTCCACTCGTCGAACTGCTACTCGCCCCTCTTTTCCTTCCTCCATCCGCATTTTCCTTCCTCTTATCCTGCGACTTAGATCTGGACTTAGATCTCGACTTCGAGGACCTCGACTCACTCGATCCAGACCTCGACTTCCTAGCTTTGCTCCTATCTCCACTCTTGGATCTTGACTTCTTATTCCTAGAACGAGAATCTGTGCATCCGGATTTCGCCTTTGGGGATTTGGACTTTGATCTACGAGACTTTGAACGATCGGTAGATCGAGACTTAGATCTTCGAGTCTTCGACTTGGAGCGAGACTTCCGGCTTTTTGATTTTGAGCGGGAGCGACGAGAACGAGACTTGGATCGAGACTTCCTAGATTTTGAAACCGGGGAGCGAGATTTGCGAGATTTCGAGACGGGCGATTTTGACTTGGACTTTTTAGCTCTGATTGAAGGAGACTTCGAGCGAGATTTCCGGACGGTTTTTTCTGAGGCTTCAGGAGTTGGTGAGCGATTTGACTTCTTTTTCCCGTCGGCGATGCTCATAAGTTTCGCCTGGAGACGAGAAATCGCGACTGCTGCTTCCCTGTTGAAATGAAATAACAATGTCTTGAATTTAGAATCACCTCAAGTAGATAAAAAAAGGAAATTGATTATTCTGGAAAGGAAGGAATATTCTAGAAAGATTTTCACTCACGGTTTCGGTTTCATGGTCATGAGAGGAATCGGATTATCCCGAAGATCTGTTGCTGGAGAATCTTCGCGTTCAATCTTGATATCGGCCTTGGGCGCGTCTTTTCCGTTGTCTTTGGCCCCAGATTTTCCGGGAGACCTTGAACTGGAGCGGCGTTTTCGACTCGAACGATCGCGATCTCTGTGTCGATCCCTTGACCTACTTCTTTTGCTTCTGTAAATTAAAATTATAATTAAAAATTGTATTATGAAAAAAATATTTCAAGTATATGGATTTGTTTAATTTTTGGACCAAGAAATTACCTATCTCTGTCGCGATCTCGGCTTCGATCTCGCCTGTGATCTTTTGAAGAACTAGAGTCTTTTTCTTCCTTCTTGACCTTGACTTCTGAATCATCCTTGTCTTTTTCTCGCTCCTTGTCCTTCTCCTTTTCCGCCAACGAGGCCTGAAGCTTCTCTTGTTCTTCCTTTTGAAAAATCGAGATTTGTTAAATACTTAAGATAAACTTTTCCAGTTTAAACATTAAGGATTCGACTCTATTTAAACAAGGCTCTTTCTTTTTTATTTCTGAATTATTAAAAAAAAAAAAGTATTGTCCGTATTGCCATTTTCCCGCACAAAAATCTCAAATTTTAATCCATTTTGCGTAAAATGAGTTCAAAGTTTGACATTATATTTCGAATTCCTCGTTTTAGTCAAAGAGCGTTAAAACTAAATATTTTATCGCTCTGTAGACACACTTCTATTTCGAAAAACAGTAGATATACAGAGCGGAGATATTTAATTCCAATATTTGTTGAGTGAAACGAAGAACTGGAATTTCGAAACCAGAAATTGAGCCCAAACTTAAGAATAAATCTGCATAACAAAATCGGACTTACCAGCCGTTTCTTGATCTGATCCTTCTTCTGTTGTAGAAACGCGTCCGGAATCCCGGTCACGTTTTCTTGCGCAGAAACGAGCAAATCCCAAAGTTCTCCCATGAAGGATCGAGCATTCTTACCATTCAAAAATCCCGTCAGGTTGATCTGCATTTTTCTGGGATCGGGGAACTGAAAACATTTAAAGATCGTCTTTACTTTCACCGACAGAGAAAATCCGAAAGATCTCAAAATAATCTTTCGCTAACTAAAAAAGAAAGAGAAAAAAGAAAGAGAAAAAAAATAAACAAATAGAAGTTTATATTCAATTTACAATACATTCCACAATTGGCTGCTTTTCCCCCTCGAAAAAGCAGATTCAAAACCTTATTTTACTTATTTCTTACCGATCTATAAATTTCCAGCTTCGGATTAATGCGCTAGGACGGAAAAAAAGGAGCGAAATTATTAATATTGAAGATAGAATTACCTGTCTCGAGCCTCGTATCTAAATACTGAAATATAGAAATGAGAATAATTGCTCTGAAATAAAAGCAGACTAGCTGCGAAATAAAATTAGTTGGAAAAGATATGAAGTACAGTCGACTTTGACTTACCGCACACTTTTGACAGAAAATATTTTTGGGCGCATGAGTATTATACAAATTTAATTTTCCATAATTTTTATTTTATTGAAATTTGTATGGCCGAATTTAGCAGTAAAGCAAAGTAAAGTAAAAATTAAGAAAGACTCAATTTGGAGAATATTAACTTTAAGCGTGGCTTAAAAAGTGTGCGGTTAGTCAATTTTTCGATTTCAGCTAGTTTACGGTTAGTTAGAGTCGACTGTAATTAGACGAAATCACCAACCTGCCAGATTGAATTGAATCAGAATCTGACGCCGTTGCTCGAGTAGCAAGTACGGACATTGAACGGTACCTCCAGAAAGTCGGTTGGAATTCCAGAAGGGAACCTGAAGGTCTAGAGGTAGTCCAGAAGGTCTAGAAGAGATCCAGAAGGTCCAGAAGAGATCCGGAAGATCCAGAAGAGATCCGGAAGATCCAGAAGACATCGGGAAGGTCCAGAAGAGATGCAGAGGGTCCAGAGGCGATCAGGAAGGTCCAAAAGAGATCTGGAAGGTCTAGAAGAGATCCAAAGGGTCCAGAAGTTCTAGAAGATCTTGAAGAGGTCCAGAAGGTCTAGAAGAGATCCGGAAGCTCCGGTAGATTTCCAAAAAGAGACGAGCAGATCCGGAGAGACTCGAGCAGGTCCTGAAGAGTTCCAGAAGTTCGGGAAGAACTCCAGAAGGTCCAGCAGATGATAAGAAACTTTCAAGGAAAGTTTTCGGGGGGAAGTTGAAGATTCTTGCAGTTCTGAAGGTCTTCGGAGTTGAATCCTGGATCCATTCTTGAAGCTGATCGTTGTTGGCGGAAGTCTAAGACGGCATGCTTTCTAGGCTGACGGCTGATAGAAAGGCGGCCAATCGGATGCAGAGAGGAGCACATCCGAAAGCCATTTGGACAAAAGGGTTGCGCCCACCAACGGTCTCTACTTATACTAACGGGGAATTCAAAGAGAGATGATAAGATCGTGTGACGAAGATTCTTTAGCAGGATCTGCTACGTAGAGTTACTGATCTTGTAGTCTTGCAGCGTGTCTAGAAAGCTAAGGGATTTTACGAAATAAAAGTTTAAATTAAAGCTTAAAGCTTTAACGTTTTACAAGCTTCGAACTGTTTTATGCAAAAGTATAAAAAGTAAAAAAATGTGGAAGTTTGAAGCCCAAAAGAAAGAAGTTAGTTTCTCTTAGTTTCCAGACACCTTGCTCAAAAAACTTCGGAGAAAAAACGAAGGAACAAGAGAAAAAAAACAAAATAAAAGCAAAAGTGCAGATTTTGCTTGCCTTACAAGTTTTTCAATGTCATTTTCTGGCTGAAGATTTGGGTGCAATTGTAACGAGAAAGCAGCAATTCGAATTTGATGAAAAAAAGAAAGACGATTTTTGCTTGACTTTATCGTTGCTAATGTACCAAATCTTCGATGGGAGACATTCAGCTGAAATGATTAAAATGTTACTTTCCTATCATGAGGGGAAAAAGCCATTAATCAACCTTTCGATTTTCGATTTCGTAGATTCTAGTTTCTAATAAATAAATACAGAGCAAAATTCTTGACATCAAACTATTTAAATCGTAGTGCAACTGAATAATGATAAGTAAAGATTAAAAAATCATTCAAAATTATTGAAAAATAGTAAAGAAAGACAGATAAAAATGGATGAGGGTTGTCGTACCTTTTCCTCCAGTTGGTTATATACAAATTCGACGACAACGTCGTCCTCCATTCCTAGGAGTTGTGTTATCTTCGTTGTTATCCAGGGTTTGATGACGTCTAATTTCACTTTACTCATGTCGACCTGGATAAAAAAATAACAAACGGTTAATTTTGGTATTGCTGGAATTTTGATACTTTAATTACTCTGGTCTTTTGAGAAAATTGAAAGCAATTAAAATCAAAGTAAGTTTATTTGAATAAAATATGAAGCTGGAAAGTGAAAAGAGAAATTAAATGATCGACATTTGGTACGAGAAACAATTATAGACACCAAATTTGCAATTTCTGGAATTTTATCCAAGTTCTTGAAAATATTTTTACCTTCTGTGATAAAGAATCTCCGAACTTCATCTGCTTGAGAAGTTTTTTCTCCTTGTCGCTGAATCTCGTGTCCTGGGATGCCGTTGTTCCCTGAAACAGTTGGAGAAATAGTCGCTTTTTGGAAAACGGGGAGGGGGCATATTTTTAAATTATTTTGAAAAATCCTTCGCTCATATGTGAAAATTTATTTTTTTTATAATTAATGAGAGATTATGAAGTCTAATTATCCTTTGAAATCCTTTAGATTTAAACATCCTTAAAATTCCTAAAAAAAAAACTTTGAAATCTCTTAAAATTTATACAAATATTGAAATGTAAAAATTTAAATCACATATTAGAAAATTCTCGAAAAAAATTATTTTAATAAATAAACAAATAACTTAAATAATAATGTTTAAGAAAATTTTAACTATTCAGTACTTTTAAAGTATTTTTCAAACATTTTTAGAGATTTTTTCGGGAATTTTCTATTGTCGGAAATTTTATATTGTCATTTTTCACTCGGGAATTTTTCAGGGTCGAAAAATTTTAATTTTTGGATTTTTCTAATATCGAGTTTTGAAGTTAAAATTTGAACCCAACACCCTTAATAACAATTTTCTCATTGAAAGATTTTTTTGAAAATAAATCCAAATGATTACTTATCCAGATTGAAAATGAAAATTCTTTATTTTCCGAAAGTTTTACCTCATTTTTATCATAAAATCACAATTTTCTACCCTTTTAAATAAATAGCCTCAAGCTAAAATTAAATATAGTAAAAAATATAGTACATTCATTTCTAATTATAAATTCACTTTCCAACCCAAATTTCGATATCCTCACGAAAAAAAAAATACATTTCGAATATCTGGAAGCCGAAAATGTTGAATAAAAATTCCTCGTAAGGAAAAAGTGATTTGGATAAAATAATTTTAAAAACGTTGAAAAGATTGAAAATAGACTAAAAATACAAAAGTTTAACAAGCAAATAAGAAATTAAAAGTTAATAATAACAATACTACAAAATTAAAGAATCTAAACTGAAAATTTTGACGGGTCGCTTCTGAAAAATTTGTCGATTTTTCGTATTTTGTAATTAGCCGGAAAACTTACCGTGTACATCATTTTGGTTGTTAGATTTAAAAAATCCTGAAAATCGAAACTCTGTCCTCGTAAAACAGAAAGGAGAAATAAAAGCTGCTTTCACTTTCGGTGTTTTTTCGACAACGGAAAACACGAAAAAACCTGATAGAACTTAATCTAAAAATGCACAAACGATCGGCGAAATTGGGCGACAGTCACAGTTTTACGAAAAACTCTGCTTGCTGTATAATTTTATACAATATATCGCGAAAATATTATTCACTAAATAACTGAAGACGCGCACGCGATCAGTTGGCCAACATGGCTGCTGGTACGTTCATTTTACACGTTTAGTTACGTTTGCATTGAGCGACATTAAGTCAAGTTCCCAGGTCGATGATCGCCATTTTGATTTGTCCGCTGCAAAATCGAATCTCTATTTCCATTGGCTGGTGTATTTAATGATTTTAAAAATTCGAATTTTGCTGCAAAAATTTGAATTTTTTAACTTTCGAACGCTTCTTGCTTTTTATTCGACAGTTTGGATTTTACTTTCAAATTTGAATTTCGAACGTTTTTGATTCGAATTTTCAGTTTGTTTATTTTTATTAAAACTAAACTACTTAGGATTAACAAATAAATAAATAAATAAATAAATAAACAATTTAGGACTGAATAAACGTAATTTGTACTTTTTCTATAATTTCACAAATTTGAACACATTGTTACTGTACAGAGTTATTTTATAGAAAAAACAAATGCCGGTAAGGTATTCTTCTCATTGTAAAGGGAATTCATTGTAAAAGAAAATTGTAAAGGGAAATGACAAACGAAAACGGTAAAGGGAAATCATAGTAAATAAGGGAAATGGTAAAGGGACTCGTAAAAGAAAATTGTAAAAGGAAATGTCAAAGGGAAATGGTAAAGGGGAAATGACTAAGGAAAATGGTAAAAGAAAATAGTAAAGGGAAATGGTAAAAAGAAATGATAAATGGAAATGGTAAACGGAAGTGGCAAAGGGAAATGACAAAGGGAAATGTTAAAGGGAAATTGCAAAGGAAAATGGTAACTCGTAAAAGAAAATTGTAAAAGGAAATGTCAAAGGGAAATGGCAAAAGGGAAATGACTAAGGAAAATGGTAAAAGAAAATAGTAAAGGGAAATGGTAAAAAGAAATGATAAATGGAAATGCTAAACGGAAGTGGCAAAGGGAAATGGTAAAGGGAAATTGCAAAGAAAAATGGTAAAGGTAGGTGGAAAATGGAAATGGCAAAGAGAAATTGTAAAGGGAAATTGTAAAAGAAAATGGTAAAGAGAAATGGTAAAAGGAAATAGTAAAGGGAAATGATAAAGGAAAATGGTAAAGGGAAATATAATATAATTGTCATTGTATAATACTTCATCTATTGAATGGGAACAGAATCGAATGGTTAGGTCCCGCAAACCTGTAACGGTACATTACACTCATCGGAATTCTCAGTACGGTCCATTCGGTCGCACAGACTCGGTCTCAAGTCTCAATCGATGTAGGCTTGTAGGTTTTGAATAAGGGGGGCACTAGAGAAGCAAAATCCGCAATCAGAAATAAATCAAGAACCCGGAGAAGATAATTCATCTGGCTATTATTTTTCAATTTAATTAAAATGGTCAGAGAATAATTTAGAGTTATAATTTTGACCCCCTGAAATTAAAATGTCTTGAAATTTGGCCCCCCTGAAATTTAAAAGTTTCTAAATTAAAATTAGGTTCAAATTTAAGGCTCACAAATTTTGCCCCTCTGAAATAAAAATGTTTTCAAATTGGAAAAAATTTCAAAAATGGCAAAAAATGTTTTTTTCGCCCCTCTGAAAAATTTTCGAACCTATTTTAAACAGATAAAAATTTTTTTCAGGGTCCAGTTAAATATAATATTGTTTTAAATTATTTTAACAATTTTTATTATTCTTTTTGTAATTTAAGGCAGATTATTTATAATCTGATGATTATTTTTGCTACCGTTATATCAGAATTAATTTAGCGGTCATGAATTTATCGTGGGAAGCGCTTCGGGTTTCAGAACAAGTGAATATCCTGAATCCTGATTCTGAAACGACTCTGGGACTCTGGGTCAAGGGCCTTCACGATTCACGACAGTATTTTGCATAAGCACGAGACGGAAGCAACCAACCTCGTGATTCTCGTTTATTGCCTCCCTCGAAACCAATTAACGGGAGTTAGGTTCGATAACATCAGAAATTCTATACTGAGAAATCTATATTGCATCTAAAACGGAAGTTGTCTGAATAATTCTTTTCTCTTCTCAAAAATTGGCCCCTCTGAAATTTAAAATTTTCTAAATTAGAATTTAATTCAAAATTGGCCCCTCTTGAATTAAAATGCTTCAGAATTTAATTTGGAATCCAATTTTGCTCCTCTGAAATTTAAAAATTTCTAAATCAAAATTTAGCCCCTCAGAAATTTGAACGTCTGAATTAAAATTGCATTTAAATTTGGCCCCTCTGAATTTTAAATGTTTCTAAATCCAAATTTGGTCCAAATTGAGGGACCACTCTGTAATTTAAAAATTTCTCAATTAAAATTCAGTTTATTATATATGGCTCAAAAAATTTTAAATAAATTATTTTGAGGATATGCATTGTTTTCGATATAAATTTAATATTAATTTATTATCAATCGTTTCGTAAAAAATACATCAGTTCTATATACAAGGTAAAATACACACGAAGGCACATCGACGAACTTTGATTACTTTTTGAAATACGAAACCCAATTTCCTAAAATCAATAGACTAAAAATTAAAATACAATTTCTTTTTAATTCGATGCTTAAATTAAATCTAATAATGAAACGTCGAAGATTTGCAATAGATAATAATAATTATCACTTAAAAAACGCCTACTTCTTTTATATTTCCATATATTCCATTACCTTAACAATATTTATACAAAGTCGTGTCTTTACTCTCACATCAAAAATATTTAAGAGCTTCTTCCTACAAAAATTGTTTTTTTAAAGATTTTTTATCTGGAAAAATATTTTTGAATATCCACAAAAGGATATATTTTTAACAATAATATATATAATATTTTTCACTAGGTTTCAAGTATTATAAAAATTCTATCCTAAGAAACCTGTATCTACATAATTATAATTTAAATATTGCAAGGAGATTGCTACTAAAATCATTTTAGTTCTTTAATTAAGTATGGAAATTAGATATTCACTTTATTAGTCTAAATACGGATGAAATTCATCCTTACCCCCCCAACCCCTATACACATTTTATCTACACAAGTGTTGTACAAAATCTCGAAAATCCTCTTTATTTTTTAAATAGGCTTTCAAATTTAAACGATTTCAAATTAGAATTAGGATCAAATTTGGCCCCCCTGAAATTTCAAAATTTATAAATTAAAATAAGACACAAACTGAACACTTAAAAAATCGGTCCCTCTGAAAATTGCCTAAAGATTTGAAAGTATACAAATTAGAAGTGGGTTTAAATTCGGCCCCCATAAAATTTAAATGTTTCTTAAATAATAGGGGGTTCGAATTAAAAATTCACAAAATTTGCCCCTCTGAAATTTAAAAATGTCCAAGTTGTAATTCAATTCAAAATTTGCCCCTCTGAAATTTAAAAGTCTCCAAATTTGAAGTGGGTTCAAATTTGGCCCCTCTGAACTTTGAAATTGTTTAAATAATAATTTGATTCACATCGAGGATCTACAAGTGAAGCTAATTTAAAATTGCAAGTAATAAATTGAAATTAAAATATAAATTAATAATACAAACAAAAAAAAATTCAACAAAATTTAAATTCAAATTCAAAATGAGAGGATTGAGATGTCACTTCTATCGGGATATTGTACCACAAGAGCGATGAACAAGCGTTGCTCGAAGTCAAGATTCAAGATTCAAGAAACTCAACACGTGTACAAAAGATTCAAATCTATTTGATAATCTGACATAACACGGCCTCATCGAGCAATCAAAGGGATTAACGAGAGGAACACTTTCGTCCCAAGAGTTGAGCCACTTGCTCAAAACCGGCTCAAATACAAACGAGCGAGTCGAGTCTTAACTCCCGAGTCCCGTGAACTCGATCGAATTCCAAGACCGGATTCTACGAAACCCAAGAGCTTCTTGCTTTACTTCTTGATTCTTGACAATTTTTCTTTTTTTTCCTGGCGCACCCTTTTGCCTCCAGGACGAAATCTATTCGATCCAGGACCAAACTTCACGGTATAAAAAGGCCCAAAAAAAATTCACTCCCGAAAGGAAGGAATTTATTATGCAGATATTACAAATATTTACTTCATAAATTTGAGGGGCCTTCATAATAAATAAGGCTACTAGTGCATTAAAATAAAAATCAAATTTTGAATTAGAATAGGATTCCAATTTGGTCCCTCTAAAGTTTAAAAGTTTCTTAATTAAAATTAGGTTCAAATTGAGGGTCCAAAATTTGGCCCCTCTGAAATTTAAAAATTTCTAAATCAAAATTTGCCTCCGACATTTGAACAATTCTGAATTAGAATTAGTTTCAAATTGAGGGTCTACAAATTTCAACCCTCTAAAATATATAAACTTGTCCCAATTAGAATTAGTTTCAAAAGCCCCTCTGAGGTTCAAAAGTTTCTAAATTAAAATTTGGTTCAAATTGAGGGTCAAAAATTTGGCCCCTCTGAAATTTAAAGGCAGCTAAATCAAAATTTGGAGCTTGAAAAATCTGAACGGTTCTGAATTTGAATTCGGTTCAAATTGAGGGTCCACAAATTTGGCCCCTCTAAAATAAAAAAGTCTACTAATTATAATTGAATTCAAATTTGGCCCCTCTAAAGTTGAAGAGTTTCTAAATTAAAATCGGGTTCAAATAGAGAGTCGGATAATTTGACCCCTCTGAAACTTTAACACCTCCGAATTAGAATTGAGACCAGATTGGGACCCTCTGAAATTTGATTTTTTTTTTGAGTTTTTAGATTTCGTCCTAAGAAGCGGCAGAAGTTACCCTTTCGCTTTTTTTGGTAAAATAAGTTCGTAGATTTATTTGAATTTTTTTGATCTTTTTAATTTTTAAAAACTGGGCACTACTGGTGGATCAGTGACTGGATTCGCTGAATTTTTTGGCTTGCAAACACAGCCGCTTTCAACGAGGACATAATCCTGGCCAGTGAGGGTTACAGGACCCAATGGAATAACCAAAAAAAGATAGGGCACATATGTTTGTGTGCACTCTCCACGGATCAGTTCGCATTCCTTGGATCTAGAAAAGAAGAAAAAGAATTCATGAAATTTTCTAGGAATTATTAATTTATATCATAAAATGTCAATTCCTCTATTTCAAATCCAATTGGTCAATTTAAAATTTAAATATCTCTAATTCAATTGGATTTTAAAGTATTAAAATTAGAATTGAGTTTGAATTTGGCCCCTCTAAGATTTAAATGTTAATAAATAAAAATTTGCCCCCCCCCCTGAAATTTAGAAGATCCCAAATTAGAATTGAATTCAAAATAGGTTCCTTTGAAAACTAAAAGGGTTTCAATTGAAATTGATTTTGAGATTGGCCCCCCTGAAATTTTAAAGTGTACAAATGAGAATTGGGTTCAAATTTGGTCCCCCTGAAATTTTAAAGCTTTTGAATTAAAATTAGATACAAATTGAAGGTTACAAATTGGGCCCCCATAAATTTTAAAGCTTTCGAATTAGATTCAAAATTTGTCCCTCTAAAATTCAAAAGAATAAAATTCTGAAAACTGTAACCCCCAGATTTTATTTAAAATCCGTTTATCAATGTATTTTGATAAAATACATTGTATTATTTTTTTATCAATAAAAATTCAAATATCCAAATTCGTATATAATTATAGAAATTAATATTTGATTATTCAATAAATTTCAATATGGGTTTGAATGAAATTTGTTCCACTGCACCAGATAGGGTTGCACGATTTAGCTTGAGGAAAGTTCTATTATTTGTGTATTAATAAAATCCCGTTTTAAGTCTCGATCTTGACCTCTGACTAGATCAAAGGTTTTCAACAGACTAGACTTTTATTATAATTTTCATTTTATTTCTTATTTGATTTATAAACATTATAATTTAGAACATTTATTTTATTTTTTATATATTAAACTATATCAATCCTGAGAAAATAAAATATAAATATTAATTAATTATTTTAATAAATATTAAATTAAAACGCTTATAAGTTTGTCCCCTCCAAAATCTAATAGTTTAAAAATTAGGGGTTTAAAATTAGAATTGAGTTCAAATTTAGCCCCTCTGAAATTTTTAACATTTAAAATTAAAACTGGACTCAAAATTCAGGACTTAAAAAATTGGCCCCTCTTGATATTTTGAAAATTAGACTTGGATTGGAATTCTGCCCCTCTGAAATTTAAAAGCCTCCAAATTAAGGTGCTTTTAAATTACTTGGGTTCAAATTTAATTAATGCTTGAAAATTTTTCTCCTCTATAAAATTTGAATATACATTTAAAAAATTTTTAAATCTTATTTTTATTTAAAAAATATACTCACTCGCAAACTTCAAAAACAACTTGTTGAAGTAAATCCGGGAATTTTTGGACGATCGTTACAGGTTGTCCGCTCGTCAAACTGACTCCATACATCGGTGCTGTTGTATTGTATCTGGTTTTACATAATCTGGCTGGAGATCCACAAGACTCTTTCGTTGAAAATGAACGAGCTGGAAAAAAAATAAAAATAAAATAATTTTTTTAATTTAAAAGAAAATAAAGGCAAAAAGTAAAAATTTGTAAATTTATCTGCACAGTTCAAATATTTAGAATTGGGTTTAAAGCTTGGCCCCTCTGAAATTTGAAAGTGACCAAATCAAGATTAAATTGAATAAAATTGAGGGTCTGCGAATTTGGCCCCTCTAAAATATAAAATGCTTCTGAATTAGAATTGAGTTCAAATTCAAAGTTTTAAAATTTAGCCCCTCTGGTGTTTGAAATTCTAAGTCAAAATTTAGTTCAAATTGAGGGTCCAAAAACTTGGCCCCTCAGAAATTTGGACGTTACTGAATTATAATTAAATTTAAAATTTGCCCCTCTGAAATATAAACGTCCAAATTTATCTGAGTATCTCGAATTTTCTGGGAAAAATTACTGAAATATTTTAATTTATTAGATTATTGAACTTTAGGACTCAAAACTTCTAACTGCGGGCCTGAATAGTCACATTACTAAACGGCACCGTTTTACTCTTGTCAGACTGTCAATACAGTTATGTATCGTCTCTTGTACTCGTAACGGAATTGAAATACCCAAGGCATTCAGGATTTGAGAGTAAATCTCAGATACCATATATCATAAACCTATATATACATTTATATGTACATTTTACGTTCATTTACCGAAATTTAAAATTCATAAAGTTAAAAATTCCCAAAACATAAAAATTTACCAATTTGAAAATTCCCATAAAGAAAATAATAAAAATACTAATAATAAAATAATATAACATAAATATAATACAATAATAATAATAATAATAATAATAATAATAATAATAATAATAAATAATTCCGAAATTTTAAAAAAAATTTATTTCCAAAACAATTGTTTATTTCTCTTCAAAATTTTTGCAAATAAATTGTAAACAAAAATTTCGGTAAATTTGCGTGATTCCTCGAAATTATTATTTTTATTATTATTATTATTTTTATTATTAGCTATTATGTTTATTATTTTTATTATAATGGACAATTGAAATTGAAATTAAATCGAATTTTTTAAGGGAAACTGAATTAAAGTGTATTTAAAAAATCTTTATTATAAGAAAAATAATATTACTTCCTAAATAATTTTAAGTTTTGTTTTCTGCTTCTGTGACTGTAGGACTAGCTTTGCGCTTGAAAAATAAAATTGCACATTACAGGATAAGAGGAAGCCAGGGTATAAGGAATAGAAGGTCGAACCAGGTTTTCGTGTCATAAGGTCAACTACGTAAGTGAGGACAGTGTGGTATGTATGAGGGAAAAGGAATGTTGATACTCCTGCTATTAAGTATTGTAAAGGGACCTGCTTTGCAAATTAAAGAAAAAATAACCGCCTAGTATTATATTCACAATATTTTTTTTAATTTAAAAATTAAAAAATTAATTAATTAATTAAAATTTAGTATAAATTGAGGTTTTAAAAATTTGGTCTCCCTGAAAATTAGAAATTATAAATTAAAATTGGAATTAAAATTAGGCCCCTCTGAAGTTTAAAAGTTTCTTTTATTAAAATTTGAATTGTATTCAAAATTGCCCCCCCCCCTGAAATTTTAATGTTTCCAAATTAAAATTGGATCAAAGATTGGCCCCACTAAAGTTTAAAAGTTTTTAAATAAAAATGTGGTTGAAATTGAAGACTTGAAAATTTGGCCCCATGAAATTTTAACGCTTGCGAATTAAAATGGAATAATTTTTCAAAAACCTTGTCCGCCATTTTGAAATTTTGAAATTTGATCTGCCATATTGGATCCATTTTGGATTTTTGAAAGAAACATTTTTTTTTTATTAAATAAAAATAAATTAATAATTACTCACCAGATCTGGAATTTCCAGCAATACTATAATCACCCTGAGCCACTTTATAATTTCTCAAAAGTGCTTGTCTCGTCAATTCAGGGTCAATTGTTCGTGGCTGATACGACCTTCCGGTTCTGCTATTTCCCGTCCACAGATTTTTGTAACTTCTCGCAATTGCTGCACTAAAAACAAAGCAAACAAACATTAACTTAATTGTAAATGACTCAATTAAAAATATTATTCTGCAAGAGAAAAAAATTAAGGTCTTCGAGCAAGTTCTAACTTCAAAATTCTAATTCCTCATTTTACTTGACCAAAATTATAACTAGATATATTTTCGCTCTATAGAGATACTCATTTTTTATCTATAAATATGCGTACAGAGCGAAAAAATTTCTAATTTTAATATTTTTCCTGTAAAATGAAACGTTTGAAAAAAAATATATCTTTATATTATAAAAAGTTTCTCAAAATTAATCTAAATTTAAGATTTAATTCAGGTATATTTAAAATAAAATGAAAACAAATAATAAAATAATATAAAATGGGGGTTGGCACGCCCCCTAATAAAATTTTAATAATCGCTGAGTAAAATAAGAAGAATGAATTTTGAGATTCGAATTTGGATCTAAAACCTTTAAATATGCGTTATTATAAATTTTTAGATACTCACGAGGGATATTGCAGATTATTTGGTCCTATACAGTCACTCGAATCGGTGAGGGCATCTCCCCATACGTATTTTAATCCGAGACCATTGCCCTCACATTTATTCGTCGCATACACTTGATGGCTCCCAATCACCAAAAATATTAATCCACAGTAACTGAACATCTGAAATCAAATTTTTGTTATCATTAATTCATTGCGAATATTTTACAATGAAAATACATTTTTACGTGATTAGTCTTTGAAATCATTAGAAAAAAAAATGCCTTGGCCGAGATTCGAACCCCTTTCTTTGAATTTCGCAGAAGAAGCGTTTCTGAAAAGTGGTGTTCCCAGGTTCGATCCCAGGCAAAGGTAATTTTTTTTTTCTTTTTTAATAATTATTTTAACCTCACAGCTAACTTTATAATTATTTCTTATGAAATTCGGCGATAAATTAAAATGTTTATTTAATAAATTCGTTAAATGTGATATTTTATTTTTTAAATATCATCTGAAACTAAAGTATTCTTAGAATTTAGATTTGAATTTTTATGAGAATTTCATCACATTTGACAATATTTATTGTATTTAGTTTCCTCGTAAGATAAAACCAGTTTTGCTATCTAATTGTCATCTAGAAATGGCTATTGACATTCCTATAACATTCCTACGTTTTAAGTTACATTCTGTTTTCAGCATCATGACCTCTAAAAAGTACTCAATGAATGAATAGTGGACGTTGACCAGACTTCAGCCTCCTTATAAGTCAAGTGCAAAAGTCATTGATACTCGAGTATAGCAGAAATAACCTTGCAGATTATTTAAATACTACAACGTTAAGAAAATAATAATTTTCTATTTTTTTTTAATTTCATGAAAGATAATTTTATTTTAAATTTATATTTCAAAACATTCTCTGCAAATTTGAATATTTGAGTCAGTAAAGATTTTTTAAGAATCAGTAAAAATGTATTGAGAATCAGTAAAAATTTACTGAAATTACAGTCACATTTGACTGATTTTTCAGTGTATGGAAAAAGTTACTGATAAGTTTCAGTATTTTTTCTACTGGGACATCAGTGGAATTTCACTGACTTTTGACTTTCTAAGCAGTTAAAATTCACTGAAAATTAGTGATGTCCTTTTGACTATTTGAATCAGTAGGATTCGACTATTTTATCAGTATTTGTTGAATAAAATTTCAATGACGCTTACTGAAATTTGAGTGAATTGTTTTAACTGAAATTTATGTAAATTTTCCTACTAATCAATCAGTAACGTTTCTACTGATATTTCAGTACAATTTTATAAGTGACTATTTTTACTTCTATTCCCGTAACTTTTTCTACTGACTTTTCAGTAAAATTTTCTACTGATACTTTAGTAATTTTTTCAGTTACTTCAATAAGGAATTTAACATATTTCTGTATGTAAATAATAAAAGTTTTTAATAAGTCGAATTTAAAAAATCAACTTTAAAACACAATGTTTAATTTCTTTTTACATTTATGAAAGTTTCAAAGTTCTGTCGCAATATTACGAAATATTAACCTTCCTTTTAACTATTTTGTAAATAAAGTAAAACAGATCACTCAGAGAAGTAAAACATATATGATAATGTCACTAAAATTTTATAACTTTGTTGTTTGCGTTTTGCATTATCAAACTTTCAGCCGCTTTTGATTTATAAGGTGGGGCAAGTATATATATATAATATATATGTACGAGTCTTCTTACAAAATTTTACGTTCACTAAAAACATGAAGTTTATTTTCGGCATTCTTCTCCTTACTTTTGCGGTTTTCCTCAACTTTATTGGTACGTATTTTTATTTTTTCATTCTTAATATTATTTTTATTCTTTTATTTTTCATTAAATTTTTTATTATATTTATTAATAATTTCAAAGTCTCGGAAATGAAAATATTTTGAACAGAAACCCTGGCGAAAGTGTCGCGTCAGATAGAAACTTTCAGTTGAATCCGACTTAATCAGATTATTAGACAAGGGCTCCAATCCGACTGTATCCGATTTAATCCAAGCAAAACCCAAGAATTTCTATCCGATTTAATCCGAAGGAAGTTTTCAATCTGGAACAATCCGAGGTCCTTTTAAAAGCAATCTGAACCTGGAATCCGAATGAATTCGAATGAATCCGGTCGATCCAAATTAATCCAATTAATCCTAATTTTCAATCCGAATAAAGCCGACTAATCTGAATAAATCCGTGTTTATCCGATAAATTCGAATCAAACCGAAGTTTCAATCAAAATATTCGGTCTATCCGAATCAATCCGAATGATTAAAAAAAATTCGGATAAATTCTAATTCTTCCGGATTTGTCGTATTCATTCACATTGAAAATTCAATTCATTCGGATTGATTTTTAATGGGCATCGAATTGTTTCGGATTGAAAACTTCCTTCTAATAGATCGGAATAGTTTCGTATACAAATTCCGAAAAAATTCCGAAACTTTCGGTCAATCCGAATTAATCCGCATTAATCCGAACTTTCCATCCGAATAAAGCCGGCTAATCCGAATGAATCCGAATTTATCCGTCCAATTCGTGTCAATCCGAAGTTTCAATCAAGGATATCCGGTCTATCCGAATCAATCCGAATGATTAAAAAAATTCGGATAAATTCTAATTCTTCCGGATTGGCCGTATTCATTCACATTGAAAATTCGATCAATCCGGATTGATGTTTAATGAGCATTGGATTGATTCGGATTGAAAACGTCCTTTGGATTAGATCGGAATGGAACTGTTGGTTTCGGATACAAATTCCGAAAAAAATTCGAAACTTTTGTCAGGGAAGCAACCGACTTCTCAGGTCTTCATATATTTATAATTTATATTTAGGTACATCGCATGGAATGGATGAGGGTCCAAGCCATCAATTCATAGAAGGAGGTAATAGCAATTTAAAAAAGCATCCCCAAAATCCTTTCAGTAGTATTCTAGAGAGCGGACACCAGCACAGACATCCCTCTTATTTTGAAAATCCACGAAAAGAGGAAGAAAAAGGACATGCACGTTTCCGTAAAACGTATGCGATAGAGGACCATGCTTCATTTCATTTAAATGAACATCCACCTCTTGGAAATAATCCTAGGAGCGATTCTTCAGAGTCTAATGCTTCTGCTGAAGAAAATTTCACCATTGGCCACGGGAATAAACCATTTGTTCGTACACCTGGAAACGCACGTTTCCGTCAACCGCCCACTGATAACATTTATCGACCAACACAGAATTAGGAGCTCCACATGTACTTATTAATATATATGTACAGTGAAGAAAATTATAGATATTTCGAAAAATACATATGCACTATTTTATTTAGTATTGTTTATTTGAAATAGATTGTGGTGGGGGGGGAAGGGGGTTTATACAATAAGGAGGGAGAGGAAGCTGAGATTTTATAATAAGAGGAGGGGGATTAAGGGGGATGTCATAATAAGAGGAGGAGGGGGAGAGGGGGGTTTATATTATGAGGAGGGAGAGGTAATAATATTTGTAATTGCAATATCCTGTTTGAAATAGATTGAGGAGGCTGTGATTTCATAATGTAAGCGGGAGGGAAGAAGGAGTGTAGAGGGGGGATTTATATTATGAGGAGGAAGAGGGGGTGTTAAATTGTAATTGCAATATTCTGTTTGAAATAGATTGAGGAGGCTGAGATTTATAAGGAGGAGGGGAGAAGGAGTCAATAGGAGGAGGGGGGGATTTATATTATGAGGAGGAAGAAGAGGTGTTATATTGCAATTGCAATATTTTGTTTAAAATTTATTGAGGAGGTTGAGATTTCATAATATGAGTAAGAGGAGGGGAAGGGGGTTTATACTATAAGGAGGAAGAGGAGGCAAAGATTTTATAATAAGAGGAGGGGGGGGCAGAAGGGGGTGGGAATTTTATAATAAGAGGAGGAGAGGGAGGGGGAGGAGGAAGTTTTATATTATGTGGAGGAAGTGGTAATAATATTAATAATTAATTGCAATATTTTTGTTTAAAATATATTGAGGGTAAGGAGGTTTTATATTATGAGGAGGAAGAAGAGGAGTTAAATTGTAATTGCAATATTTTGTTTGAAATAGATTGAGGAGGCTGAAGTTTTAAAATATGAGGAAGAGAAGGGGGAGGAGAGGAGGGGTTTTTATTATGAGGAGAAAGAAGAGGTGTTAAATTGCAATTGCAATATTTAGTTTAAAATAGATTGAGGAAACTGAGATTGCATAATATAAAGAGGAGAGGGAAAGGAATGAAGAGGAGGGGGAGTAGAAGGGGGAGGGGATTTATATTATGAGGAGGAAGAGGAGATGTTAAATTGTAATTGCAATATTTTTTTTTTGACATAAAATCATTTAAATTCACTATCAGGAGGAAGAGAAGACTAAGGTTTAATAATATGAGGAGGAGGGGAAGGGGGAAATTTAATAATATGAGGTGGAGGGGTAGGGGAAGGGGGTTTTATATTATGAGGAGGAAGAAGAAGTGTTAAACTGTAATTGCAATTTTTTTTTTTTTGACATAAAATCATTTGAAACCCTCTGAAATTTCTTAAAAATCATTAAACTCTTCTGCATTTTTTAGATATCCCCTCAGGTTCTTTAAAATAATAAAAAAATCTTATTAAATTCCCTGAAATCACTTAAAGTCTCTTGAAATCGTCTAAAGTCTCTTCGAAATCTCGTAACATTCTTTAAAATCATTAAGGCCATGTAAGACTTACCCGATACCTAACTTACCGATATTTTTTTCTCTGCAACGCTACGTCTACATTTATTGAGATATCAAATTGAAAATTTCTCAAATTAAAGAAAATATGCTAACGTATGTTTATCTTGTCTAAAATTTTTGTAAAAATAAAAAAAAAATTTTTTTATAAATCTCAAAATTTAGGACCAGATAAACGTTTCAATTAACAAAATTTTCAATTTGATATCTCAATAAATGTCGAAGTAGCCTTGCAGAGAAAAAAATGTCGGTAAGGTAGGGATCGGGTAAGTCTTACATGGCCTTAAAACTTAAAATGTCTTGATATCTTATAAAATCTCTTGAAAATCTCAAAAATTTTTTGAATTCATCAAAAGTACCTCGAAATTATTTAAAATCACTTAAAATATTTTGAAATCCATTAAATCTCTTTAAATCCCTGATTAAAAATTGAGTAGCCACCCTGTAATTGGATAAAATTTACAGATTACTTTAGAGAGCCAAGTCCATCCGCTCCTGATCTCGATTCCCGCATTTCCGACATACTCATCCCACGATCGTTAAAAACTTGGAATTCACTGACGATCCGTTATATTTATAGGCTGAGCTTAAGTATAACTTAAATCCTAAGAGCTGCGGTAACTTAAAAGTACATATTTTCATTGTTGCGCGAGCCTCGCACGGCAATTATACGCTACATCGCTCGAGATTAGCACACCGTGACTTGCGTGCGAAAATCTTCTTTAAACGTCAACTTTTCCTCCGATTAGTACAGCCGAGCGTGAAAAAAGCTTTTCTAGACGAGCTATTTCAAGCCTTAATAATTAGGCGTTAACTACAAAATTCAAGAGTCACTGAGTTCGTAACATCCAAGGAAATTTAATGGATTTTTTCTGTCTAAATAAACACATTTTTTCAATCGGCCGGGCTCATAACTCAAACAAATCTTCCCTTATTTAATTTAAAAAGAGTTCATAAATAAATATGAATACATATGAGAGATTCTTGATTATGATTAAAGCAATAAATTTGACACGGAAATCGCATTTTATTTTCTGTACCTTTAAATGTTTCAATGCATCTTTAAAAAAAAAGAAAGAAACATTGAAGAAAGGAAATAAATTGCTCTGTTATTATAGAATCTTGAAATTAGGATGCGAGGGTTAATTGCAATATTTTGCTCATGAGATTATGGCTTGAAACTGGTCCAGAAAAGAGAAGTGGAGGGGGCAGAAGGCAGAAGTGAGGTAGTAGGGGGGGTTTCGCAAGGCGAGTGGCCCATCAGGCCTATGAGCCCATGACACCTGTTACGGTCAACGACCAACCTTGCTAGGCTATATTCAAATGTAAATGTTATCCGTCTTTACTCTTATATTTTATATGCAGTTCTACAATTTTTCTAAATAATTTTTCAGAAAAAAAGAAGAAATTGCGTGTTTCTTTTTTAATTAATGGCTTTTTTATAATTGTGATATTAGGGGTTTTTTCCTTTGACTCAAGTAGGAATGTTTAGACTCTTTCAAATGCTTAAAAATTTTTAGGAACATTTTGAAGAATTAGCTCAAAAATTAAGTTTTCTAATTGATGCATGTTTTTTTTTTGTAAATGTGATGGTTTTCAGTAAAATTGTGATAGCACATTTTTCTTTGGAGTCAAAGTAGAAAAGTTTAGACTCTTTCGAATGCTAAAAGAATTTCTGAAAAATGTTCAAAAATCAGCTGAAAAATTGAGATTTTTCAAAATGCATGTTTTTTTGTAAATGTGATGGTTTCCAGTAAAATTGTGATAGCACATTTTTCTTTAGATTCAAAGTAGAACAGTTTAGACTCTTTCGAATGCTAAAAGAATTTCTGAAAAAATTTCAAAAATCAGCTGAAAAATTGAGATTTTTCAAAATGCATGTTTTTTTGTAAATGTGGTGGTTTCCAGTAAAATTGCGATAGCACATTTTTATTTGGAGTCAAATTAGAGCAATTTAGGCTTTTTCGAATGCTAAAAGAATTTCTGAAAAAAGTTCAAAAATCAGCTGAAAAATTAAGATTTTTCAAAATTCATGATTTGTTCTATATGTAATAGTATCTAATAAAATTAATAAAACACATTTTTCTTTCGACTCCAAAAGTATGTCAGTTCAGATTCTTTCGAATGCTGAAAAAATGTCGTAAAATATTCAAAAATCAACTCAAAAATGAACTTTTTCCAATAACATGCGCATAAATTGATGCATATATATTTTAATACATAAATTTCCAAAAGTCTAATCAAGATTTCCAGGTAACTGCTAGAGAAAGCAAAAAGGTAACAAAGGAACTCGTGATTTCACGGGGAATACTAGTGAGAATGACCTGAACTTGAGATAGCAGATACCTAGTCGCGCTTCCGCCACTAATTTAAAAACAACAATTACGTGACTCGAGCAGTTCTCACGTTAGTTAACTATCGTAAACCCATAACTTCGAAGGTCGTGCTTCAGCTTTAGGTATTCCTTCTCTTATTCCTGAAACCATATTTTAGATTCTAAACTAGATGCATACACCTTCTGAATTTACAGTTGTTGAACCGGTAAACCCAATCATTTCACAGTAACAAAAAATGCCTGCATCAAAATATCTGCATCGCATCAAAAAATAAAACATTTCATAACCACCCATAAAATTCATTCTAATTACGTTTGGGAAATGTTGGACATGTTCTGAGAACCAGAAACTAAGGCACGGACAATTTTTGCTGCAATTATAATTATAAATTATCAATGAAACACAATTACAATTCAAAGCTTCCTCTATAGGAAGCAAAATTACTCAAAAACTCGGCAATAACTTTTGAAACTCCAGAGAATAATTTGGATCCTTAAAGGAACATTTAAAAATGGATCGAGTCTATAAATGGTTCATTTAAACCTTTTAAACTATTAGGAATATTCCTAAACTTATTTTGAATAATTTATTTGATACTGATGTTAATTGCATCATAATGAAAAATAGGACTTTAGTTGCGGAATAATTACATCATAAAAAAATTACATAAAGAAGATTTTATTGTGTACGCAAATATTTTTAAGTTGCTTATCTCTTAGAAAGTGATACTATATGTCACGTGTACTATAAAATTTGCTAGGTTCTTGTATGCTATCGTCTTTATTTTTACGAAATCATTTATTTGACAGTAAAATAAGCTGTACGATAACTAAACCATATAAAGTATCTCAAATAAATTTAGCTTATATAAGACACCAACATAAAATCTAATACTAAAAAGTATAATTTCATCACCCGAACTGTGTAATTCAATGACACAAAATGTCGGCAAGAACATATTGGAATCTTCTCGTTCTTTCTTGTGTTTTGTACCAAGGAATTATTGGTACACTTTCAGAAAAGGATATTGGTAACTATAATCACATTATACAAGGTGTCAAAAAAGTCCCAGGACGGCTGGATATATTTCCTCAGGTAAAATATTTTTTAGGTAGGTAAAGATCATTCCTGAAATAACTTTCGACGAGGAATTCACTGGTGACCTTCACTTTCACCTTGACGATGATCTCAAAGGTTTTTTCAAGGTCAATTATATTTTTTTAAATAGAAATCCGCTGTTTTACATCGGAAATCGATAGATCGGGAAATTTTACGATCAAAATTGTATCAGAGTCAAAGGTACATGTAAATATTGAAGGTCAATCAAAGGTCATTTGAACTTAACAAGGTTTTTAGGGAGGTTAAGGTCATTCTTAAAGTAACTACAATATTGTAAATATTGTAGGTCTTTGCGTCTACTTAGAAAATTTTATTGGGAAAGAGATGTCGTTTGGGAGACTCTCCGCAAGGAGACTTGAAGGTCATCGCCAATATCAACGTAGAGGTCACCATTGAATTCCTAGTTGAAAGTTACTTCAAGAATGACCTTAACCTCCCTGAAACCTTTGTTAAGTTCAAATGACCTTTGATTGACCTACAATATGATCAATTTACCTTCGACTTTGGTACATATATGATCGTTAAAATTCCCCCTCTATCGATTTTCGATGTAAAACAGCGGATTTCTATTTAAAAAAATATAATTGACCTTGAAAAAAACCTTGAAGGCCATCGTGAAGGTCAAATTGAAGGTCACCATTGAATTCCCAGCTGAAAGTTACTTCAAGAATGACCTTATCCTCCCTGAAACCTTGTTAAGTTCAAATGACCTTAGATTGACCTACATATTTACATGTACCTTTGACTTTGATACATATTTGATCGTAAAATTTCCCCCTCTCGATTTCCGATATAAAAAGGAGGGTTTTCATTTAAAAAAACAAAGTTGACCTTGAAAAAATTTTCAGTCATCTTAAGGTCAAAATGAAGATCACCTTTGAATTCCTGGTTGAAAGTTACATCAAGAATGACCTTAACCTCCCTGAAAACCTTGTTAAGTTCAAATGACCTTTGATTGACCTACAATATTTACATGTACCATTGACTTTGGTACATATTTGATCGTAAAATTTCCCGCTCTATCGATTTCCGATATAAAAAAGGGGGGTTTCTATTTAAAAAACAAAGTTGACCTTGAAAAAGTTTTGAAGATCATCTTCAAGGTCAAAATGAAGATCACCATTGAATTCCTCGTTGAAAGTTATTTCAGAAATGACCTGAGGAAATATCCAGCCGTCCCGGAACTTTTGTGACACCCTAATAAACTTATATCTGGAATTTATATACTAGCAGTTCTAAAGAGAACACTACACAGCTATTTTTTTAAATAATTGCAGACAAATCATCGGAACTTCTCGTCCGCCAAAAACGTGTAATTAATCATGCGCCAGGTGGAGACAGAAAGGAGTCAATTAAAAGGTTTCCTTACGTTGTAGCTGTTAAACGATTCAGATATGATGAAAATTGCGTAGGTGTTATACTAACGCATCGTATTGTCCTCACTGCTGCTAAGTGTGTTGCGGATGAAAGCGCAAGATACAAAGTTTACTCTGGCAATTCACAAGCAATAATGACACGTAGTAATGCTCCAGGTCATAACGTACTAGATGTAAAAATACTCCGCTCTAATCATACGTTTAGACCTGATGATGGTGTTGGTTTGGTCTCTGTTAGTCCACCTTTCAACTATTCTCAAAACACCCGTAACATACCATTTTATGATGGACATATATATCCTGGATTACATGGTATTGTTAGTGGATGGGGATGTAATGCTATGGGAGAGTAAGTATTTACAATAATATATAAAATAAATGAAATGTATTTTATAAACAATGAAATAATCTAAGGTTTATCTTGCCTCTGATTTCAGTCTCGGAACGGAACATCCCACTTTTCTGCGATCAATTACTGTACCAATCATTAGCAACCATGATTGTAGAATGTTGTACATACATACTTTACCGATTACAGAAAGTGACCTTTGCACTCTTGATTCAACTGGACATCAATACTGTGGCGTTGAAGATGCCGGTGCCCCTTTAATTATTCAAGAGAATAATATGAAATATTTGCTTGGTATTCACCTTTGGAATGGAGGTGTTGTAGGGCGGATTAATCCTGATGTTTTTATAAACCTGCAACTTCCTGGATACAGGAATTGGATCCGGGAAAATATTCACATCATGGAAGGATCAATTATACACTAATAAAACACTACATCAATGGATCCGAATTGCTCATTTCAATGCAGCCATAGAGAAAAAAAATGAGAAATAACATTGTAAAAAGAATTATTATTTGAATTTGATAAGTATGAATTCTTAAATGTATGCTTATTATTATAAATAAACTTACTGTTGGTAATCGTACTGTCTAATATTTTTTGTCTCTAATCGTATGTTATACATATCATTCATGTCTTTTTAATCAAGTGGAAATAAAATATGATGTCATAATTGAATTCATGTTCATCGCTCGAAATGAACCAATTATATGTATATAAGATGGTTTGTTTCAGTAAGATATTGTTTTATGATATTTCGCAAAAAGTTTTGTTAACTTTTCCTTATTGTTTAAGTACTGTTTCATACAAAGAGTTTTAAATATTCCATTATTCTGAACTCTTATCAAAGTAAAATAAAATAAATTATAAATAATTATCTGGGGTTTTTACCCCAGTAAACGTTACCTTAGTGGTGACAATTACACCTTCTTTAAGCAAAACGAAAGATTTTAAATGCTTATATCATGTTAAACACGATTCCGATTAGGATTTTTCGTAAATTATTGAAGTGATTAGAGTACAATTTAAAAAATGTAATTTTGTTTGCTTAATATGATATATTTAATTAAATTTCATTTATATTCATGATTAGAAGACAAATTCCATATTTCGAATAATCCTTGGGCACTTTTTGAGTTTGTGAGACATTGGTTGTGCAAATATAATCCCTACTTTTATCAATTTATCTACAACACTTAATTTTTGAGCTAATTTTAAAACAATTTTCCGAAATTCTTTTAGTATTCGAAAGAGTCTCTGAGCTTTCCTACTTGACGTCCGAAAAAAGACTTATCACAATTTTTATGGTAAACATAACAATTCCAAAAATCATGCATTTTGAAAAAACCCAATTTTTCAGCTGATTTTTCCAAATTTTTCGGAAATTTTTTTAGGACGTCCTACGGACATCCTTAGGGCGTCCAAATGATGTCAAAAAGACATCTCATATGTCTTAAAGACGTATTTTGGACATGAGACGTCTTTAGGACATCAATTGGACAGACATAGACGTCCTAAGGATGTCTTTAGGACGTCTTCAGGATGTCAATGTCTTTTTGTCCACTGAAATGGCAATTAATTTTGATTTTCATAAATATGTTCAGGTCTATCTTCTGGAAACAAGGTCTGCATAATTATGATCTTGTGGAGAAAGTTGGAGCCACTTATTATTTCAGACACTTTGGGGTTTGCTAATGGGCCATGAAAACGCATTTGGTCGTTCAAGGTTTCTAGGTTGCGATTCACATATGTGTAACTTCCGCCATGTGAATCTGCATTCATTCATACTGTAAAATTCCGATTCTGACATAGAACTCGTTCGTTGAGCGGAGAGGCATGAATTCACCTCTTCAGTGAAAGCAATCATGTTTTCTGGCTGCAAGCAGCAATGTAAAGTACAGCCAAATAATTATACAGCAGACGAGCTCGTAATACTGAAACAACCTTCGGAAATCCGAACTGAATTCCTGTTTCATAACGAGTACGGAATTTCGGGAAAAAAAGATATTTTTAGAGAAATTCGACAAAACATTGCAATTTTCCATGTTTCTTGTGTGTTTATTCGCTTAACATACTGAAGAACAATTGGTAATTAGCAATTATTAAAGGAAATTGAGGATTGCGGCAATGAGGTGATTTAGATGCCATACGCGTAAAAGCTTCGTCACAGTTATGATAATTTATTCCTGAAACGAACCGCCGAAATGGCTGTACCGTTATTGCATGAGGATGAGTTGATACTCGATATAGCATGTAAGTATAGCATACGAGGCGAGATATGTTTATTGTATAGTTCCCGAGAGGTTCTGTAATATGTGTGAATCATCATTACCGTTAGGATACGTTATGCCTCTGGACCAGTTGATATTTCCTTAAATTTCCCTCTTTTCGGAGATTATGCATATGCTTCTGAAGAAGCATATGCTTTTTTATAAATGTGATGGTTTTCGGTATACAATTGTTATGAAACTTTTTTTTCTGGACTCCATTATAGGGCAGTTCAGACCCTTTCGAATGATTAAGACATCTCAGACAGATATTTGGAAATCAGATTAATAATTGAGTTTTTTTCCAATCGATGGAAAAAATTAGCACGCATTTTATGAAATGCGTGATTTTTTTTATAAATATAAAGTACAATGTATGCTGCGTGCTTAACAATTTTATTTCTACTCTAAAAAGTCACACAAATGATAATTATATATGTGTAACATAAGATAACAGACAATAAATATTAGACAGTACAGTGCGATTACTAAGCTTATTTATAATAATAAGCATACATTCAAGAATTCTCTAATGCTGCATTGAAATGATCAAATGAGAAATTCGGGATCTATTATTGATGTAGTGTTTATTATTCTACACTTGCTTCCAAGATGGGAATGGTTTCCTGGATCCAATTCCTGTATGTAGGAATTTGCAAGTTTACAAAAACATCAGGATTACTCCGCCCTACAACACCTCCATTCCAAAGGTGTATGCCAAGCAAATATTTATGATTATTCACTTCAATAACTAAAGGGGCACCGGCATCTTCAACGCCACAGTATTGATGTCCAGTTGCATCAAGAGTGCAAAGATCACTTTCTGTAATCGGTAAAGTATGTATGTACATCATTTTACAAACTTCATTGCTAATGATTGGTACAGTAATTGCTCGCAGATAAGTGGGATGAGCCGTTCCGAGACTGAAATCAGAGGCAAGATAAACCTTAGATTATTTCATTGCTTATAAAATACATTCCATTTATTTTATATATTATTATAAATACATACTCTCCTATAGGATTACATCCCCATCCACTAACAACACCATGTAATCCAGGATATATATGTCCCTCATAAAATGGTATGTTATGGGTATTTACAGAATACTCGAAAGATGGACTAACAGCGACCAAAGCAATACCATCCTCAGGTCTAAAAGTGTGATTAAAGCGGAGTATTCTTTTATCTATTATGTTATGAAGTGTAGCATGACTACGTGGAACTATTGCTTGTGCATTGCCAGCGTAAACTTTGTATCTTGAGCTTTCATCACGCACAACACATTTAGCAGCAGTGAAGACAATGCGGTGCGTCAGTATAACACCTACGCAATATTCGTTATGTCTGTATCGTTTAACAGCTACAACGTAAGGAAAATCCATCATGAACACTCTGTTATCTCCACCTGGCGCGCGATTAATTACACGTTTTTGGCGGACCAGAAGTTCCGATTGCGATGATTCATCTGTGATTTTAAAAAATAGCTGTTTACAGTTTTTTCTTTAGATCTACTAGTATAAATACTGGCAGAGATGTTTGTAGAATTTGGTATTTACAGTCTTCATTGATAAATTGATAAAATGTAAATATTTGAAATGTGGAAAGATTGTGAGAAAATAGTTTTGTTCAGACAACAAAACTTTTTGTTGCTGTAGAAGCAACAAAAATTGTTTGGTTGTGCCAATCAAATCTTGGTTCTTTTGGTTGAATTAACAAAACTTTGATTGGTTCAACAAACATTCGGTTGGGAAGAATTTTTGTTGCTTCTGTAGCAACAAAAAGTTTTGTTGTCCGAATTGAATATTATTCTCAGCTTATAAATTTCAGATATAGGTTTATATATAGTGTGATTAATGATTATAGTTACCAATATCCTTTTCTGACAGTGTACCAATAATTCCTTGGTACAAAACGCAAAAAAGGACGAGAAGATTCCAATATGCTTTTGTCGACATTTTGTCATTAAATTACACAGTTCGGCTGATAAAATTATACTTTTTAGTATTAGAGTTTTTATTGGTGTCTTATACAAGCTAAATTCATTTGGTATACTTTATATCGTTTAGTTATCGTACAGCTTATAGTGAAATAAATAATTTCTTGAACGTGGAGATGAAAGCATACAAGAATCCAGCGAATTTTATAGTTCGTAAATCTATAGTATGACTTTTGTATAAAAAAATAGAGATAAGCGACTTGAATTTTCGTGTACAATAAAATCATCTTTATGTATTTTTCTTAAACATGATGACGTAATTATTCTACAATGAAAATATTATTTCTCATTCTGATGAAATTAACTGTATCAAATAAATTGATCATAATATATATGTACCTCAACACAAGAAAATCTTGATTCTTCCTCCATTTCGCTGGAAATTTCGAGAATATTTTCAACCAAGATTCTTGAACAATCAAATGTTCGCGGAAAAAAAGAAAGTAGCTGAATATCATTTAAGAAAGTCAACTTGAGCTCTGAACGCATTTTTTCTAGAATTTAGTAAGTTTTACTATTTCAAATGGTAATTTTTGCTAAGAAAATTGCAAATCCCGCTTTTTCATTGCAAGAGTTACAATTTGAAATAGTAAAACTTACTAAATCCGAGGAAAAATGCGTTCGGAGCGCAAGTTTTGACTGTTTTAAATGGTAAATTCAGCTATTTTCTTTCTTCTGCGTATTGATTTTTATAAATTTCCCTTTACCATGATTTCCATTTACCATTTTCCTTTACTATTTCTCTTTACCATGACTAGAAGACCAACACGTGCGCTACGCGCACGATTATTTATTTAATTTCTTACAATTTTAAGTCATTAAAAAATCAATGAAATTTTTCTGATTCAAATTCAGAGAGTAGGTTTGAAACAACAATTTAACCGAAATTTTAGGGACATTTCGTTACATCATTTTTTGGAGAGGTATTTCAAGAGATTTCTATGAATTTTAATGAATTTTGACCATTTTCAAGTGATTTTTACGAAGTTCTAAAGATTTTTAGGATTTTAAAAAAGATTTCGTAGAATTTTAAGGTATTTCAAGATATTTCGCGAAATTTTAACGGAATTCATGACAATTTTAACGGAATTCAAGAGAATTTTTAAAGCTAAGGAATTTTAAGGGATTTTAAATTTTTTGAAATTTTGAGGAATATTAAGAGGTTTCTAAGAACTTTAAGAGATTCCAATGAATTTTAAGCGGTTTCGAAGATTTTCGTGAAATTTTAAGTGATTTGAAAAGGTTTCTGAGTGTTTTAAGAGATTTTAAGGGATTTTAAATCCTGTTGTGAAGTTTCGAGGAATTTTAAGACATTTCAAAAGGTTTCAAAGAATTTTAAGAGACTTTAAGGA
>CAJFCO010000095.1:1067808-1128031 GCA_904066015.1 Synergus gifuensis | reverse complement strand
GATGTGCCATATTCATCAATAAATATGGTTGGCCCAACCATACCTTTTTCTACGTGAGACAAAAAATATTAGCCAGTACAGTGAGGTTACTAAATTTCTTTATTATAATAAACATACATTCAAGAATTCGTATATATACTTATAAATAAAATTCAAATAGTAATTTTTTTCACAATATTATATCTAATTTTTTTCTCTATTGCTGCACTGAAAGGAGCAATTAGAGAGCCATTGATGTAGTGTTTATCAGTCTACACTTGCTTCCAAGATGGGAATGGTTTCCTTGATCCAATTCCTGTATCTAGGAAGCCGCAAGTTTACAAAAACATCAGGAGTACTCCGCCCTACAACACCTCCATTCCAAAGGTGTATACCAAGCAAATATTTATGATTATTCACTTCAATAACTAAAGGGGCACCGGCATCATTAACGCCACAGTATTGTTGTCCAGTTGCATCAAAAGTGCAAAGGTCACTATCTGTAATCGGTAAAGTACGTACGTACATCATTTTACAAACTTCATTGCTAATGATTGGTACAGTAATTGATCGCAGATAAGTGGGATGAGCTGTTCCGATACTGAAATCAGAGGCAAAATAAACCTTAGAATATTTCATTGTTGAAAATAAAATAGATTTCTTTTATTTTATATTATAGTATTAATTACTTACTGTCCCACAGAATTACATCCCCATCCAGTAACAATACCATTTAATCCAGGAAGTACAGGTCCTTCATAAAATAGTATGTCACGGGTATTTATAGAATACACGAAAGGTGGATTAACAGCGAGCAAAGCAATACCATCATCAGGTCTAAACGGATAATTAGAAGGGAGTATTCTCTTATCTGTTACGTTATGAACTGGAGCATGACTATGTGTAACTATTGCTTGTGAATTTCCAGAGTAAACTTTGAGACTCGCAATTTCAGGCACAACAGTGCACTTAGAAGCAGTGATGACAATGCGAAGCGTTAGAATAACACCTACGCAATGTTCTTCACTTCTGAATTTTTTAACAGCTACAATGTAAGGAACCTTTTTAATCAACTCCTTTTTGTCTCCACCTGGCATGCGATTAATTACACGTTTTTGGCGGACGAGAAGTTCCGATGATTCGTCTGCGATTTAAAAAAATATCTGTGTAGTGTTTTTTATAGATATGCAGATATAGGTTTATAGGTAATGTGATTATAGTTACCAATATCCTTTTCTGAAAGTACACCAATAATTCCTTGGCACAAAACGCAAGAAAGGACGAGAAGATTCCAATATGTTCTTGCCGACATTTTGTGTTAATGACTTACACAGTACAGGTGATGCCGAATTTTATAGTACATATATATATGATATCACTTACACTATTTTTATGTTTAATCATAAAATCAGTGATAAGCGACTTGAAAGTATTACCCTGCACTATAAAACCATCTCTAGTTTGTTTGCTTTTTTCTTTAAATAATGACTCAGAGGTCACAGAGGTGGTTTCATAACACGTGGACTTAATTATTCTACAACGAAAATCATATTTCTCATTCTGATGAATTAAATTGTATGAAATATATTGTTCACAATAAGTTTATGACTATTTTTTAATAGTTAAAAAGATTTAAATGGATTTCTATAATTATTCTGTGGAGTTTCAAAAGTGTTGCCAATTTTTTGAGTAATTTTCCTTCCTTACAGGGGATGCTTTGTAGTAGTTGCATTTTCCAATATTAATTTATTTATTACATTTCTCACATTCTAATCACCTCAATCAATCAATCATCCTAATCACCTAAACAAAAACCCCCCATTTACATCCCATTTATGAGACCCTCTCCCCACATAAACGAAAAAAATATGATTTTTAGCAACTTTAATTATTCCATCATTGAATCAATGACTCGATTACTCGAACTGCTATTTTTTAAACCTGCAACATATTCTAATCAATTGTCCGGATGCGTGTGTGTAGATGTGTGACGTTTATAATTTTTTCACCACATATAACTTAAAGAGAGTTTGTAGAAAAATCGATGAAATTTGTAGGGATTATTTGCACAGTCAATATTTCAAAACGTGCTCAAGTCTCTAAGACAGGTTTTTGGTCGACTTTAAATTTGGCCCAAAAAATTCGAAAAAATCCATACAGTAACAACTAACAATAAGAAGTCAATTCTACCCTAAGTGGACAACCCTCACTCACTCCCCATTATTTTCTGGATTTTTTTATTGGATTTTTTGCAGTTTGACCTTCAAGTGACCTTGAATCTGATATGCTGGAGGTCAACAGACCTCGGATAACGAAATCAGCGACCCTAAAAAACTATGTATGCATTTATCTCGATTTTTTAATTGGATTTTTTGCAGTTTGACCTTCAAATGACCTTGAATCTGATATGCTGGAGATCAACAGACCTCGGATTCGAAATCAGCGACCCCTAAAACCTATGTATGTATTTTTATGGATTTTTTTATCGGATTTTTTTCAGTTTTAACTTCAAATGACCTTGAACCTGATATGCTAGAGGTCAACGAACCCCGGATTATTGGGGTTCTTCCCAAAAAACACTGCACAGAAGCAGTGAAGTTTTCATTTTTTAAGGGGTGCTCAGGGTGAATGGGGGGTGAGGGTTTTCCGTTTAGGGTAGAATTTACTTCTTATTGATACAGTATGGAATTTTCAAATTTTTTGGATCAAATCTAAAGTGGGGCAAAAACCTGCCTTAGAGACCCTCCGCCTTTTCGTTGAGTAAAATGGAAAATGGAATTTTGAGCTTAAAACTTGAATTCAACGCCCTTATGTGATGATTACAGGTGTATTTACCTTATAGATATAATAATTCAAAATATTGAAATCTTTTCAAACTCTTTGTATTGTATGTTTCTTACAATGTTAATTTACAATGTTATTCTCATTTTTTCTCCATTGCTGCATTGAAATGAGCAACTCGAGAGCCATTGATATAGTGTTTATTAGTGTACACTTGCGTGCACGATAGGAATGGTTTCCCGGATCCAATTCCTGTACCTAGAATCTTTCAAGTTTATAAAAACATCAGGGTTACTTCGTCCTATAACTCCTCCATTCCAAAGGTGAATACCAAGCAAATATTTTTGATGATTCACTTCAATAACTAAAGGGGCACCGGCATCACCAACGCCACAGTATTGTTGTCCAGTTGCATCAAGAGTGCAAAGGTCACTTTCTGTAATCGGTAAAGTATGTATGTACATCATTTGACAATCATGGTTGCTAATGATTGGTACAGTAATTGATCGCAGATAAGTGGGATGTGCGGTTCCGGGACTGAAATCAGAGGTAAAACATAAACCTTAGATTATTTCATTGTTTATAATAAAATACATTTCATTTATTTTATATATTATTATAAATACTTACTCTCCACCAGGATTACATCCCCATCCAGTAACAATACCATGTAGTCCAGGATGTACAGGTCCCTCATAAAATAGTATGTTATGAGTACTTATAGAATACACGAAAGGTGGATTAATAGCGATCAAAGCAATACCATCCTCAGGTCTAAACGGATGATTAGAGAGGAGTATTCTTTTATCTATTACATCATGAACTGAAGCACTCACACTTACGTTTATTGCTTGTGTTCTGCCAGAGTAAACTTTCAATATTGAGTTTTGAACTAGAACACACTTAGAAGCAGTGAGGACAATGCGAGGCGTTAGTATAATACCTACGCAATATTCTTTACTTCCGGATTTTTTAATAGCTACAATGAAAGGAAAGTTCTTCATGAACTCTTTCCTATCTCCACCTGGCGTGCGATTAATTACACGTTTTTGGCGGACTAGAAGTTCCGATGATTCGTCTGCGATTTAAAAAAATATCTGTGTAGTGTTTTTTATATCTGCAGATATAGGTTTACAGATAATGTTATTATAGTTACCAATATCCTTTTCTGAAAGTGTACCAATAGTTCCTTGGCACAAAACGGAAAAAAGGACGAGAAGATTCCAATATGTTCTGGCCGACATTATATGTCAATGTATTGTACAGTTCAGATGATGAAATGATACTTTTTATTGTTTTTGAAAGTCTTTTATAAGCTAAACATATATATATATATATATATATAGATATATGTACCACTTAAATCATTTTTATGTTTTAAAATAAAATGTGTGATATAGGCGACTTAAATTTATTTTCGTGCACTATAAAACCATCTCTAGGTCATTTGCTTTTTTTTTAAATAATGTCACGGTTTCATGACACGTGAAACATAATTATTCTACAACGAAAATCATAGTTCCCATTCTGATGAATCAAATTGTATCAAATAAATTGTTCACAATAAGTTTATGAATATTTTCTAATAGTTAAAAAGAGTTAAATGGATTTCTATAATTATTCTGCGGAGTTTCAAAAGTATTGCCGATTTTTTGAATAATTTTGCTTCCTTATAGAGGAAGCATTGTAGTAGTTGAATTTTCCAATATTATTTTATTTATTACACTTCCAACATTCTAATCACCTCAATCAATCAATCATTCTAATCACCTAAACGAAAAGCACTCATTTACATCCCATTTACGGGACCCTCTCCCCAAATAAACGAAAAAAATATGATTTTAAGAACTATAAATATCCTGTCATCGAATCAATGACTCGATTACTGGAACAGCTATTTTTTGAACCTGATGATAACTATAATGCATAATATTCTAATCAATTGTCCGGATGCATGTGTGTAGGTGTGTGACGTTTGTATGGATGTCGCCTTTTTTTCACCACATATAACTTAAAGACGTTGAAGAAAAAAATTGCTAAAATTTTATAGCGATTATTTGCACAGCCAATATCTTAAAACGTGTTCAAGGATTTATCAAAATATTGAATTTACAAGTTTTTATCTATATTTGTAATTTTTGTAAAATTGATTTTTCCACAATAAGTTCTCAAATAATCAAAATTCAAAGCTTATGTGGATGTTTCCAAATATTTTTATAACGATAACTAAAGTATTTGCATTATTGAATTTTAATCGTGAATATAAATTAAGTTTAATTAAATATCATATTAAGCAAACCAAATTACATTGCTTAAACTACACTCTGATCACTGCAATAATTTACGAAAATCGGAATAGTGTTTAGCATGATATAATATAAGCATTTAAAATCTTTCATTTTGCTTAAGACAGGTGTAGAATTAATCAATTTTAACTAAGAGGCAGAAAATATATAATTCAAAGGTTTTTTAAGGAAAACGAAAGTATTCAATTTTGAAGTTAGATTTTCAATTCTTCATTTTATGCAAAAAGTATTGACATTAAAGATTTTTTCGCTCTGTATGCAGTCTTATATTTGAAGAAAGATCAGCTCTATAGAGAGAAAAAATATTTATCTATAATTTTCTTTGAGTAAAATGGAGAACGGAAATTTAAGCTTAACGCTTGGGTCCAACGCCCTTAATCAGAAAAAATTGGTTTATTTCGAGCGATGAACATGTATAGATAGCAATAGTTATTCAATTGTAGTATCATATATTATATCCACCCTAAAAAGTCAAAAAAATGATATACGTAACACACGATTAGAAACAAAAAATATTACTTACATTAATATATTTAATAAATATATTAATAAATATTATAATATAATATATTATATATTATAAGATATTTAATAAATATTATTTATATTAATAAGTATACATTCAAGAATTCATATACAGTTATAAATAAAATTCAAATAGTAATTCTTTTCACATTATTATATTTAATTTTTTCCTTATTGCTGCACTGAAAAGAGCAACTAGAGAGCCATTGATGTAGTGTTTATCAGCCTACACTTGCTTCCAAGATGGGAATGGTTTCCTGGATCCAATTCCTGTGTCTAGGAAGTTGCAAGTTTACAAAAACATCAGGATTACTCCGCCCTACAACACCTCCATTCCAAAGGTGTATACCAAGCAAATATTTATGATTATTCACTTCAATAACTAAAGGGGCACCGGCGTCTTTAAGGCCACAGTATTGATGTCCAGTTGCATCAAGAGTGCAAAGGTCACTATCTGTAATCGGTAAAGTATGTACGTACATCATTTTACAAACTTCATTGCTAATGATTGGTACAGTAATTGATCGCAGATAAGTGGGATGAGCCGTTCCGAGACTGAAATCAGAGGCAAGATAAACCTTAGATTATTTCATTTTTTATAAAATACATTTCATTTATTTAATTATATTATTATAAATACTTACTCTCCCATAGCATTACATCCCCATCCAGTAACAATACCAAATAATCCAGGATGTACAGGTCCTTCATAAAATAGTATGTCACGGGTATTTATAGAATACACGAAAGGTGGATTAACAGCGAGCAAAGCAATACCATCATCAGGTCTAAACGGATAATTAGAAGGGAGTATTCTCTTATCTGTTACGTTATGAACTGGAGCATGACTATGTGTAATTATTGCTTGTGAATTTCCAGAGTAAACTTTGACAGTCGCATTTTCACGCACAACAGTGCACTTAGAAACAGTGAGGACAATGCGAAGCGTTAGTATAACACCTACGCAATTTTCTTCACTTCTGAATTTTTTAACAGCTACAACGTAAGGAACCTTTTTAATCAACTCCTTTTTGTCTCCACCTGGCGTGCGATTAATTACACGTTTTTGGCGGACGAGAAGTTCCGATGATTCGTCTGCGATTTTAAAAAAATATAGATGTATATTGTTTCCTTTATATATATCTGCCAGTATATTATATAAGTTCCAGATATAGATTTATAGACAATTTAGTTACCAATATTCTTTTCTGAAAGTGTACCAATAATTCCTTGCCCCAAAACACAGAAAAGGACGAGAAGATTCCAATATGTTCTTACCGACATTATATGTCAATGAATTGTACAATTCAGGTGATGAAATGATACTTTTTTGCGTTTTTGAAATTATTTTATGAGCTAAATGTATTTGAAGTATTTGTCAAATAAATGTCTGTAAAAATAACAGAAGGAAGCATAAAAGATAGAAGAACATGCCGAATTTTGTAGTACATGTAGATATATATGGTATCACTTAAACCATTTTTATGTTTTAACATAAAATGAGTGATAAGCTACTGGAATGTATTCTTGTGCACTATAAGTTTATCAATATTTTCTAATAGTTAAAAAGATTTAAATGGATTTCTATATGTAATTATTCTTTGTAGTCGTTGGATTTTCCAATATTATTTTATTTATTACATTTCCAAAAGTGTATCAATCAATCAATCATTTTAATCACCTAAACGAAAAACACCCATTTACATTCCATTTACGGGACCCTCCCCAGATAAACGAAAAAATATGATTTTTATTAGCAACTTTAAATATTTTGTCATCGAATCAATGAATCGATCACTGGATAGTTATTTTTTGACGCAAAGAAACGGCGTTCAACGTCTCTTGGCTTCAATTCTTAAGGAACCCAATTTCCTTGCTTCTGAATCATTCCCATGGCTTTGAGGCGTTTCGAAATTGCTTGTTGAGTGACTCCCAATGATTCTGCTAATTCTTCTTGCGTTTGGCACGATAAGTAATGCCTCCAGTTCGGAATCTTCGAAAATTTTTTCTCTTCCGCCGCCATGCCGGTCCTTGACATCAAAATCACCACTTTTAAAGCGTTGAAATCACTCACGACACGTTCTTTCACTAAGAGCAGCGTCACCGTAAGCACTTGAGAGCATTCGATGAGCCTCAGCCGCAGCTTTCTTCAAATGAAAGCAGAAAATCAACACTTCCCGCAAATGACGAGAATTTGGCTCGAAAACTGACATCTTCGATCGAGAATACACTTCTGATGCAAACACAAATTCACTAATGTGGTGCTATCGTTATGTTGACAGATGTCCAAGCTTACTGTGTGAAATTTTTGACCTGCCTATTTCAACCGACACTTACCGCTGCAGCTATCTATCGAAAAACGGCGGTAGCAAAGTTGTACACCTATTAAGGTGTACATATTAAGCAAACCAATTAAATTACATTTTTTTTAAATATACTAAAAAAATTCAACTTGGTAAACAGTTGAATAAACATGCGAAATTTTATCAATTTATCTATAATATAAGTGTTCTAAAGATATTACAGGATCGTTAAAAGTGTGACTTACATACGCACACACAAACACACATACACATACATAAATACATCCGGACAATTTTTCAGGACATTATATTAGATATATTCCACTTAAAATATGTTAAAGAAAACTTTTAGAAAGTGGAGTTTTGTCACGACTAGAAAGCTTCCTCTATGAGAAACCAAAAGTTAAAAAAAGTATTTGCGGAACTTAATAAACAATATCTTACTGAAACAAACCATAATTGGTTCATTTCAAGCGATGAACATGTACGAATAGCAATAGTTATTCAATTGTAACATCATATATTATATCAAGCCTAAAAAGTCAAAAAAATGATATGTGTAACATACGATTAAAGCACGGAGAAAAAGGTATGGTTGGGCCAACCATATATATTGATAAATATGGCACAACCATATTATATGATTGCTGCAAAAATATTATTGTTGCTGCAATCATATTTATAGTTGCTGCAGCCAAATTGAATGGTTGCGCTAACAAAACTTTGGTTGCAGCAACAATAATATGGTTGCTACAAGCATATTATTGTTGCTGCAACCATATTTATAATTGCTGCAGCCAAATTGAATGGTTGCGCTAACAAAACTCTGGTTGCAGCAACAATAATATGGTTGCAACAACCATATAATATGAATGTGCCATATTTATCAATATATATGGTTGCCCAACCATACCTTTTTTTTCGTGAGACAAAAAATAATAGCCAGTACAGTGAGGTTGCTAAATTTCTTTATAATAATAATAAGCGTACATTCAAGAATTTATATATATATGAATTCTTGAATGTACGCGTCATTGAGTTACATAGTTCGGGTGATAAATTTATACTTTTTAGTATTAGAGTTCTTGTTAGTGTCTTATATAAGTTGAATTTGCAATAAATTATATTGTTTAGTATATCCTACAGCTCATAGTCAAATAAATAATTTCGTGAACATGGAGACGAAAGCATACAAGAATCCAGCGAATTTTATAGTTCGTAGATAAATAGTATCACTTTTATGGCATATAATAAGAGATAAGCGACTTAAATGTATTTTCGTATACAATAAAAAACACCTTTATGTAGTTTTTTTTAAACATGATGATGTAATTATGAATACCATTTAAGATTTGCTTTTCTTTAAATAATGACTCAGAGGTCACAGAGGTGGTTTCATGACACGTTGACATAATTATTCTACAATGAAAATCATTATTATTATTATACTTATTATATTTCAATAAATATTATATTGGTTCAAATTATTATGGTTGCTGCAACCATATTTATAATTGCTGCAGCCAAATTGAATGGTTCCGCTAACCAAACTTTGGTTGTAACAACAATAATAAGGTTGCAACAACCATATAATACGGATGTGCCATATTTATCAATATATATGGTTGGCCCAACCATACCTTTTTCTACGTGAGACAAAAAATATTAGCCAGTACAGTGAGGTTGCTAAATTTCTTTATTATAATAAGCATACATTCAAGAATTCATATCTATACTTATAAATAAAATTCAAATAGTAATTATTTTTACAATATTATATCTAAATTTTTTTCTCTATTGCTGCATTGAAAGGAGCAATTAGAGAGCCATTGATGTAGTGTTTATTAGCCTACTCTCGCTTCCAGGATGGGAATTGTTTGCTGGATCCAATTCCTGTATATAGGAAGTTGCAAGTTTACAAAAACATCAGGATTACTCCGCCCTACAACACCTCCATTCCAAAGGTGTATACCAAGCAAATATTTCTCATTATGCACTTCAATAACTAAAGGGGCACCGGTATCTTCAACGCCACAGTATTGATGTCCAGTTGCATCAAAAGTGCAAAGGTCATCATCAGTAATCGGTAAAGTATTTATGTACATCATTTTACAATCATTGTTGCTAATGATTGGTACAGTAATTGATCGCAGATAAGTGGGATATGCTGTTCCGAGACTGAAATCAGAAGCAAGATAAACCTTAGATTATTTCACTGTTTATAAAATACATTTCATTTATTATTTTATTATATTATTATAAATACTTACTCTCCCATAGGATTACATCCCCATCCACTAACAATACCATGTAATCCAGGATGTACAGGTCCATCATAAAATAGTATGTTACGTGTATTTACAGAATACTCGAAAGGTGGATAAACAGCGAGCAAAGCAATACCATCCTCAGTTCTAAACTGATGATTAAAGTGGAATATTCTTTTATCCATTATGGTATGACTTGGAGCATTACTACGTATATCTATTGCTCGTGAATTTCCAGAGTAAACTTTGTATCTTACGTTTTCAAACGCAACACACTTAGCAGCAGTGAGGACAATTACATGCGTCAGTATAACACCAACGCAATGTTCGTCATATCTCTGTTGTTTAACAGCTACAACGTAAGGAACATTTCTAATCTTCTCCTTCTTGTCTCCATCTGGCGCGCGATTAATTACACGTTTTTGGCGGACGAGAAGTTCTGATGATTCGTCTGCGATTTAAAAAAATATCTGTGTAGTGTTTTTTTTATATCTGCAGATATATGGTTTATAGATAATGTGATTATAGTTACCAATATCCTTTTCTGAATGTGCAGTACCAATAATTCCTTGGCACAAAACGCCAAAAAGGACGAGAAGATTCCAATATGCTTTTGCCGACATTTTATATTATTGAATTACACAGTTCAGGTGATGAAATGATACTTTTTTGTGTTTTTTAAATTCTTTTATAATCTAAATTTATTTGAAGTATTTGTCAAATAAATGACTTTGTAAAAATAAAAGAAACTTTCATAAAAGATATACAAGAACACGCCCAATTTTATAGTTCATATGATATATGGTATCAGTTAAACAATTTTTATGTTTTAATATAAAATGAGTGATAAGCGACTTGAATGTATTTCGCGCACTATCAAACCATCTCTTGGTCATTTGCTTTGTTTCTTTTAAATAATTATACAGGTTTTTTCATGACATGTGGAACATAATTATTCGACAACGAAAATCATACTTCTCATTCTGATGAATTATATTGCATCAAATAAATTTTTCACAATAAGTTTATGAATATTTTCTAATACGCTAGCGAAAGCTTCGGATAGGATTCCAATTCTAGCCAATCCGAAGTCATCCGAGCCAATGCGAAATCTCTATCCGAGAGAATCCGAATGAAACCGCACCATTTCGAAGAAACTTTTCAATCCGAGTGAATCCAAATTTTCAATCCGAACCATTCCGAGGAAACTTTTCAATCCGAATGAATCCGAGCCAATCCGAAGAAATTTTTCAATCCGAATGAATCCGAGCTATTCCGAAGAAATTTTTTATCCGAAGCTTCAATCCGAATGAATCTGAACCATTCCGGATAGGAATCTTCCTTCAAATTTCGTATTGGCTCGGTTTCATTCGGATAGGAACCATGCGAACTTCGGATTGGCTCGGAATGAAACTGATTCGCTCGGAAAGAGACTTCGCATTGGCACGGATTCATTCGAATAGGAAATTTTTTATCCGAAGCCTTCGCCAGGGTAGTTAAAAAGATTTAAATGGATTTCTATAATTTTATTCTGTGGAGTTTTAAGAGTATTGCCGATTTTTTGAGTAATTTTCCTGGGAAGACTGAAAATTCCCGAAAAATAAAATTCCCGACATTATAAATTGCTGACAATATCAAATTCCCGACACTAGAAAATTTCCGACAGTTTATAATATTCCGGAAATTTTGATTATTTGAGAAGTTATATTTGAAAAATTCATTTTCGAAAATTACAATAACTTTCTTATTTTTCAATGAAATGCATTAATCTTATAGGTCAATCGATTAATCTGAACACAAAGAATCTTCATTTCCCTTACACCAGCTTTAAATATTTATTATTTTTAAAAATACAATTAACCATAACATTCTTATTTTTTAATGAAATTCATTAATCATATAGGTCAATCGATTCATTTCGATTGAATCTTCATTTTCCTTACATCAGCTTTAAATTTTGAATATTTGAGAAGTTATACTGTAAAAATGAATTTCTCGAAAATTATAAAAGTACACGAAATTTGTAAAATTAAATATTTTGGTAAACCCTTGTAAAAAAATACAACTCGGTAAATTGTGGAATCAATATGCTAAATTTCTTTATAATAATAACAAGCATATATTCAAGAATTCATACTTATAAAATTAAAATAATAATTCTTTTCACAATATTATGTGTAATTTTTTCTCTATTGCTGCACTGAAAAGAGCAATTAGAGAGCCATTGATGTAGTGTTTATTAGTGTACACTTGCTTCCATGACGCGAATGGTTTGCTGGATCCAATTCCTGTGTCTAGGAATTTGCAAGTTTACGAAAACATCAGGATTACTCCGCCCTACAACACCACCATTCCAAAGATGTATGCCAAGCAAATATTTATGATTATCCACTAAAATAACTAAAGGGGCACCGGCATCTTCAAGGCCACAGTATTGATGTCCAGTTGCATCAAGAGTGCAAAGATCACTTTCTGTAATCGGTAAAGTATGTAAGTACATCATTTTACAAATATGATTGCTAATGATTGGTACAGTAATTGATCGCAGATAAGTGGGATGTTCCGTTCCGATGCTGAAATCAGAGGCAAGATAAACCTTAGATTATTTCATTGTTTATAATAAAATACATTTCATTTATTTTATATATTATTATAAATACTTACTCTCCACTAGGATTACATCCCCATCCACTAACAATACCATGTAATCCAGGATATACAGGTCCCTCATAAAATAGTATGTTACGGGTATTTATAGAATACTCGAAAGATGGATTAACAGCGAGCAAAGCAATACCATCGTCAGGTCTAAACGGATGATTAGAGGGGAGTATTCTTTTATCTGTTACGTTATGACTTGGAGCATGACTACGTGAAATAATTGCTTGCGATTTTCCAGAGTAAACTCTGTAACTCGCAACTTCAAGCGTAACACACTTAGAAGCAGTGAGGACAATGCGTTGCGTCAGTATAACACCTACGCAATAATCGTCAAATCTGTGTCGTTTAATAGCTACAACGAAAGGAAAATGTTTAATCCACTCGGTTTTGTCTCCACCTGGCGCACGATTAATTACACGTTTTTGGCGGACGAGAAGTTCCGATGGCGATGATTCGTCTGCGATTTTAAAAAAAATATAGCTGTGTACTGTTTTCTTTATATTTTCCACCCTAGCGGAAGCTTCGGATTGAAATTCATTCCGAATCAATCCGATTCATTCCGAAATTTGTATCAGAACCAAACAGTTTCATTCCGATCTAATCCGAAGGAAGTTTTCAATCAAAATTAATCCAAAGTCCATTTAAAATATTTCCGAACGTTTAATTCGTCTGAATCCGAATCAATCCCGTCATTCCACATGAGTCCGAATTAATCCGAATTTTCACTCCGAATGAATCCGTCAATCCGATGAATCCGAACTTTCAATCCGAATGAATCCGATTTAATCTGGTCTATACGGATTAAATCTAATTGGTTCGGATAGATCGGATTCATTCAGATTCATTTGGATTGACCGGATTGATTCGAATTCAGTCGGATTAAACGTTCGGATAGATTTTAAATTGGCTTCGGATTAATTTTGATTGAAAACTTCCTGTGGATTAAATCGGAATGAAACTTTTGGTTCGGATACAAATTTCGGAATGAATCGGATTGAAATTCATTCTGAATCAATCCGATTCATTCCGAAATTTGTATCAGAACCAAACAGTTTCATTCCGATCTAATCCGAAAGAAATTTTCAATCCAAATTAATCCAAAGTCCATTCAAAATCGAATTAATCCGAACTTTCACTCCGAATGAATCCGAACTTTCAATGCGAATTTTTCGGATTCATTCAGACTGGTTCTGTTAGGCCGGATTAAATCGGATTCATTCGGATTGAAAGTTCGGACTCATTTGGATTGACCGGATTGATGCGGATTCAGTCGGATTAAACGTTCGGATAGATTTTGAAAGTGGGCTTCGGATTAATTTTGATTAAAAACTTCCTTCGGATTAAATCGGAATGAAACTGTTTGGTTCGGATACAAATTTCGGAATGATCCGGAATATTTCAGATTTATTCGGAATGAATTTCAATCCGAAGCTTTTATTAGGGTAGGGGCCGTACTTAAATTACGTAACGCATTTTAAGCCTACTTTAAGACCCCCTCCCCCAACCCTCTGTAACAATCCGTAACAAAATATTATTACCGTCGCCCCCTCCCCCCTTATTGTACGTAATTTTTGGTTTTGAGTCTACGTTAATTTCTGAGAGTTATTTATGTTTAATTTGCGAATTTCCAAAAATTACGTATATGACCGCAATATTACCCCCCTCCCCCTTAACATAAAAAGTCGTAATGGAAAATCTTGAACCCTCTCCACCTTTGAGCTGTTAGGTAATTTAAGTACGGTCCCTTATATAAGTTCCAGATATAGATTTATAGACAATGTTATTATAGTTACCAATATCCTTTTTTGAAAGTGTACCAATAATTCCTTGGCACAAAGCACAAAAAAGAACAAGAAGATTCCAATATGTTCTTGCCGACATTTTATGTGAATAAATTAAACAGTTTACGTGTTGAAATTATACTTTTTAGTGGCGTTCTTTTATAAGATGAATTTATTTGGATTACTTAATGATTTAGTATCCTGTAGCTTATTTTCAAATAAATAATTACGTAAAAGTAAAGACGAAAGCATAAAAGAGCCTTCCAAATTTTATAGTATGTACATAGAGTTATATATTTAGTATATTTTTGAAATAAAGTATGAGATAAAAAGCTCAAATGTATTATGGTATATGATAAAAGATAAAAAGTTTCAGAAAATTCTAGACAATTTTAAATTGAAGAATTAAAAAATTTTTTGGCGATTTTACGATATTTTAAGGAATTTTAAACAAATTTTAATTAATAAGATATGATTTTACGAATCAAAAAGGAATTTCATAAAATTTCAAAGGATTTTAAGTAATTTTAAAGAATATAACGATATTCTGCGTAATTTCATGGAAAATCAAAGAATATCAATTGATTTTATGATTAAATATTTTTTTATTATTTAATTAAATATTAGTTATTATTTTTAAACTAATTTCATTAAATTTTGCACAATATTAACGGAATCTTAAAGAATTTCATAAAACTTATTAAAATTACGAAACTAGACAAGAAATTACAAGTTTTTTATATTTCTAAAAAAAAAGCTTGTAATTTCTTGTCTAGTTTCAGGAATTTTAATAAGTTTTATGAAATTCTTTAAGATTCCGTTAATATTCTGTAAAATTTAATGAAATTGGTTTAAAGTCCGTAAAAATTGATATTCTTCGATTTTCCATAAAATTACACAGAATATCATTATATTCCTTAAAATCCTTTGAAATTTTATGAAATTCCTTTTTGTTTCGTAGAATCATATGTTATTCCTTAAAATTTATTAAAATTCCTTAAAATATCGTAAAATACCATGAAATTTTATTGAATCTCATTAAATCCTTTTAAGTTCCTGAAAATCAGATGAAATTTCGTAAAATTGTTTGAATCTCTTAAAAGTCCTTAAAATTACTTAATATCCCCTAAAATATCATAAAATCCCTTTAAATTACTTAAAATCCTACAAAATATCGTCAAATTCCTTAAAATTATTTAAAATCCAAGGGATTCAGTAAAATCCCTTTAAATTTCTTAAAAATTCATAAAATTATTTAAAATCCTGAAAAATTAATGAAATTCCTTTAGATTTCGTAAAATCACTTGAAATTCCTTAAAATTGCTTAAAATACTTGAAAATATCTTCAAATCTTTAAAAATTACTCAAAATCCCATGAAATCTCTTAAAATTTCTGAATATCCCAATAAATCTCATTAATTTTTAGCCTTAAATTTTATAACTTATCTTTGAGTGCTAAATTTGAATTTTCTTTCTTGGGTCCTATATTTGGAATCCAAATTTAGGATATCATTTTTGGGCTCCTATGTTTAAATATTTTTTTAGAGTCTAATAAACTTGGGTCTTATATTCAGACCGTATTTTATTGGGCCTTATTTTTGGTTTCTTTATTTTTATTTATTTTATTGAGCCTTTTTGGGTGGATTTTATTTTATTGGGCCACCTCTACGTCATTTTTTTTCTTATTTGTAAACACGTAGACATAATTATTCTGCAACGAGAATCTTATTTCTCATTCCGATGAAATAAATTGTATTAAATAAATTGTTTAAAATAATTTTATGAATATTCCTAATAATTAAAAAGATTCAAATCGATTTCTATCCATTTTAAAATTTTTTTTAAGAATTCAAATAATTCTGTGGAGTTTCAAAAGTATTGCCAAGTTTTTGAGTAATTTTGCTTCCTTATAGAGGAAACTTTGCAGTCGTTATATTTTCCAATAAAAAATTTTCGACAAAAACTCATAAATGAATAAAATATTCATAAACTTCCCCTTTTTCAGAAGCAACACATGTTTTATGACATTGCAAAACGTCGCTCTTGACATTGAAACAGGAAATGAGCTGGAGGGTAATGATTCCTCCAGGAAAGGCATTCGTGGGATCTCAGGTATGCGGACACACTCAACGGTTTCAAAGTAGTCCGTAAAATTACAAAGTCCCTTCAAGAATCAAAGAACTGATCTTTTTCCATCCAGGTATGCAACCGCATCAAACTTTTCCTATTCTCTCACATCAATCAGTCTTTTATCTACAAATCCTAATTTTCAAATCGAATATTTTTCAGTTACAGCCCAAAGCAGCCGAGGATGAATAACAATTTTGATGCGTTTGAACTCTCATCCAATTTTCCCCAATTTTTCATCCCTTGATGCATCAGTCAAGAAACAAAAAGTTTGTCTTGAAAAAAAAAAAAAACATCTAGATTCAGTACCGAAAATCAGGCTTCGAATTAAGGGCGTTGGACTGAAGTGTTAAGCTCAAAATTCTATTCTCCATTTTACTCAATGAAAATTTTAGAAAAATATTTTTTCGCTCTGTAGCGCTAATCCTTTTTCAAATATAAGATTGCGTATAGAGAGAAAAAATATTTAATTTCGATATTCTTTGCATAAAATGAAGAATTCAAAATCTGACTTCAAAATTGAATATTTTCATTTTAATTAAAAAATATTTGAATTAGATATTTTATCGCTCTGTACGCACAATTCTAGTTAAAAATTGATTAATTCTACAGAGGGAAAAAGTTCTAAATTTAATATTTGTTGAGGTAAATGAAGAAATAGAATTTTTATATCAGAACTTGGCTCAAAATTTCATTCCCCATTTTACTCAACGAAAATTATAGATAAATATATTTCCGCTCGGTAGCGCTAATCTTTTTTCAAATATAAGACTGCGTACAGAGCGAAAGAATATTTAATTTCGATATTCTTTGCATAAAATGAAGAATTCAAAATCTAACTTCAAACTTTAATATTTTCATTTTACTTGAAAAATATTTGAATTAGATATTTTATCGCTCTGTACGCACAATTCTAGTTAAAAATTGATTAATTCTGCAGAGGGAAAAAATTCCAAATTTAATATTTGTTGAGTAAAATGAAGAAATCGAATTTTTAGATTAGAACTTGGCTCCAACACCCTTAAATTATGTTATGTGTATTTTGTTGCGCTGATTATAAATATGATAGTGAAAATTGACGACTAGTCGATTTTCATGGTGAAATTATGAGAAAACCATAAAAATCATGGTTTTTTCCGTTTATTTCAGTCAATATGAAAAATTTTTTTAAATGTTTCAAACAAATGTTTTAGATATCGAAATATATATTTTTTGTTCCACGTATAAGCAGTTTTTTCTACGCGTGATAGTTTCCAAGAAAATCAGTAAAATCAGGTAAATCATGGTAAAGGAAAAAATCACACTAAAAGAAAATCATGTGTGAATTGATAAAAAATCTACAACTTTACTTTGAAAAATTTTTTTAAATCTTACATTTTGACAAAGATAAACACAAAAACCATGATTTTTATCCTTCTCTTATGGTTTTACCATAAAAATCGACTATTCGACAATTTTCACTACCATATTCGTAATCAGTTCATTAAAATACATAGGTATACTCAGTTTAAATAAAATCGTCGCGTTTCCCTTTTCGGAAGTTCACCCAAAACCTTTTAAGGGTATTGAAACCGAGTTCTATTATAAAAATTCGATTTCCTCATTTTCCTCAACAAATATTAAATTTAGAACTTTTTCCCTCTGTAGAATTAATCAATTTTGAACTAGAATTATGCGTACAGAGCGATAAAATATCTAATTCAAATATTTTTTAAGAAAAATGAAAATATTCAATTTTAAAGTTAAATTTTGAATTCATTTTATGTAAAGAATATCGAAATTAAATATTTTTTCTCTCTATACGCAGTCTTGTATTTGAAAAAAAATTAGCGCTACAGAGCGAAAAGATATTTATCTATAATTTTCATTGAGTAAAATGGGGAATTTCAACGCCCTTAAGGGTGTTGGAGCCAAGTTCTAATATAAAAATTCGTTTTCCTCATTTTCCTCAACAAATATTAAATTTAGAACTTTTTCCCTCTGTAGAAATAACCAATTTTTGTCTAGTATTATGTGTACAGAGCGATAAACTATCTAATTCAAATATTTTTTAAGTAAAATGAAAATATTCAATTTTGAAGTTAAATTTTGAATTCTTCATTTTATGCAAAGAATATCGAAATTAAATATTTTTTCTCTCTATACGCAGTCTTGTATTTGAAAAAAGATTAGCGCTACAGAGCAAAAAAATATTTATCTATAATTTTCGTTAAATAAAATGGAAAATAGAATTTTGAGCTTAACACTTGGGTCCAACGTCCTTAAAACAGAAACTTCAGTTTTAATAGTCAATATAGATAACAATATCGATTTTTCTCTTCCCCTATCCGGAAGTGGCAAGATAAACTCTTTGAGGACCTGATGACTTGAAGAGAACAAAAAATTAAAAAATTAAAAAATAATAAAAATAAAGAACTGAGGATGTATAAAAAATAAAATAAAAATCACTCACCATGGAAAGCACTTGTCTGGTCTTCATGGTCCTGGATTTTTGATGAAAAACCTTATCACTTAAATAATAATCCTCAGATTCACTATTAAACAATATCCAGTCTATCAAGTCGCACTAAAAAGGGAAAATATGAGAAAATGAGAAAACAAGGGATAAAGTTAGAAATCGATGTTTTAAAATGGTAAAATCAAGGCGGTAAACTGGGTCACTCGAGTTTTCTTATTCGCGACTCATGTCACTATACCGGTTGTAAAAAATGGTCGAGGGGTCGAGTACCTCCAGAGTACCTCACAGGTGGATGTCCAGAGGTTGACTGTGGAATCGCAAGTAAGAACTAAGAGCTCTGTGCTCGGGTGGAGCACAGAGGACCAAAGCAAAGGGAATGGGAACGCAGCTGGAGACTTGTTGGATGGAGAACAGAGAACTGGGACTGACTGGGACCACTGGGAGCAGAAAAAAAGAGGAAGGGGGGGAATTGGCCCCTTTCTGCACTCTTTGAAATATTTATCATCTTCAGCTCTTCTCCTTCTCAGAATCCCAGGGCAAAAGGGGATGATGCATTGTGTATACCTGGAATGATAAAAAATAAATTTTTTTATTAATATTTTTGTTTTTTTATATTTAATTTTATTGATTTTCATTCAATTTTAGTCATTTTTAATTCAACTAGCAACTATGAGTGATCAGAGTGATTAATCTCTGAATTTAATTTAATTTTATTTAATCATAAAATCCCTTTAAATTACTTAAAATCTTACAAAATATCGTCAAATTCCTTAAAATTATTTAAAATCCAAGGGATTCCGTTAAATGCCTTTAAATCTCTTAAAAGTTCATAAAATTATTTAAAATTCTATGAAAACTAATGAAATTCCTTTAGATTTCGTAAAATCACTTGAAATTCTTTAAAATTGCTTAAAATACTTGAAAATATTTTTAAATCTTTTAAAATTTCTGAATATAAATAAATTTCATTAATTTTGAGCCTAAAATTTTAGAACTTATCTTTGTCCTATATTTGGACTTTGGGTCTTATATTTAGATCGTATTTTATTGGGCCTTATTTTTGGTTTCTTTATTTTATTGAGCCTACATTTCAATTTTATTTTATTGGATCTTACATATAGACCGTGTTTTTTTGTTGGGCCTTATTTTTTGGGCATTTCAGTTTAAATATTAATGCTTTTGACCTTATATTTGTAGTCCTATTTAAAATTTTCATCTCTCTTTATTGACCTTATTTTTGGGACTTATATTTTTGAATTCGCAGTTAGGACTAAGAAACAATAAAAAACGATTATTCCGTCTAATAAGTTTATATTTTTAATACAGAGAATAATTGGACAGTCATTTTAACATAAGAAAATTTTAATATAAGATATATAAATCGATCTCCCCTTCGAGAAAAAATCAACTGTAATAATAACCACTAATTTTCATTAAGGGAATAGTGCATTTTCTTAAACTCTGCGATTCATCAGCATTTTTTATTTCTCATTGACTCTAATAATATTTTGCATTAAAAAATAAAAAAAATCCGAGTGAATCTCTAAAAGAACAAACATGTATTACAACAGTCTATTAAAATAAACTTATTAGGAAATTCCCCTTTCCTTAAATAATCTGCAACTACATTTCATTAATGAAGGTGTATGAAAACTAGAAATACAAATTCAAATGGAATTCGATTTTAAAGGAAACAGTAGTTGTAAAATAGCCTTAGTACTGAATTAAACGTACGAGTTACTGAATCACCAATTCCAATCAATTGGAAATGTCTACATCTAATAAATAATTACTTCTAATAATCGATCATTAATATATCAATATTGAATTAATCGATTATTAATAATAACCATCCTCCTTCCTTTCTAGATATCAATTCGGAAAAATCGTCTTGCTCTCGCTTCAATTAAATTAGATTTGAAAACCTAAATGCCAATAGATTATCTCGCCTAATCTATTAGTCAAATTTAATAGAATTAACACTTGTATCTATCTGTCCGCCTCGATAACTTCCTCGCTTTTTCTTCGTCTTCTCGTGACGGAACGACTTTCCTCTCGTGTATTTCAGGTCCAAGTTTGCTCTTTCACCCCAAGAACCTCTCGCACCTTTCTATATATAAACAAAACAAACACAAAAACATTAATAAAACAATCCATATTATAATAACCAGATAAATTGTATCGAATAAAGCTTTTTTAAAATCGAATTGAAATTCTAGATAAAGACGAAAATCCAACTGAATACGTTACCTCTATATTGAGCCCTAGAGATTAATCGTCAAAGGTGATTTTTTTGTTTTGCGATGGAGAATCAACTCCAAACGATTTTTTGTTGTTGAAATTTGACTGGCCCCTAAAACCGCCACCGCCTCTTCCCCTTCCTCCTCCCCTCTCTCCATCGCCACCCCACGATTTTCTGGGGCCATTTCCGTCTCTACCACCCTCGTCATTTCCACCCCATGACTTTCTGCCTTCAAAACCACCTCTTCCGCCCCTATCGCCACCCCTGCCTCTAAATCCTCCGCGACCGCCCCTATCAAATCCTCCGCGACCGCCCCTATCAAAACCTCCTCGTCCACCCCTTCCCCTAAATCCTCCACGATCGCCGCCCCTTCCTCGGAAACCATCACCCCTTCCTCGGAATCCACCTCTTCCTTCGTGCTTATTAAAACCATTGGTTGCAGGACTCTCCTCCTAAAACATAAGGAAAATCAGGTCAGTTGCCTTGTCCACGATATTCCTGTTGATTTAGAATTATTTATAAAATTATCTTCATCTGAAAACATGGTGAATGCACGGAAACTAACGAAGCAGGAATTTTTTTACTCTAATCAGGTTTTTTTTTTTTCATTTTTGTATTTTTTATTTTGGAACTGATTTGAACCGGCAAGTGACTTGAATTTCCTGATAGTTTCCAAGCATTTACCTTTGCTTCAAACGCATTGTTTGCCAACTCCGCATCCAGGATGTAATCTTCGTCTCTGACTCGACGGAATGGGGCATTTTTCTGTGATTAATGAAAGGGGTTGTTTATTAATCGGTAATTTTGATATACTAGGTTATCGGGGTGGCCACAACATTCAATTTCCCTGATTTATTCATGACTTTCAGACAAATTTCCCTGACGAAAAAGTATTAAAAATGCGAATAAATCTTCAATAACAATGGAATTGAAATTTTTCACTAACACTTGGATAATATCGCTTTAAATCTTTTGAAATCCCCTAAAATTATACGGAATCTTTTAATATTATAAAAATATATTATATTATAATTGTCAATTTCTATTCTCCCTGATTTCCCTGACAAATTTTTTTTTTTCTGACATTTTCTTGACTTCCTTGACATGTGGCCACCCTGATAATTTTAAAACTGAAACCAGGTCTTGGATTTATTTTCCGTTCATGGTAACGAGAGAGTTCGAGAAAATAAAATTACTGACATTTTTTTTAAAGGAACTAAGAACTTTAAAATTCGATTCCTCATTTTAGTTAAAAAATATTATCATCGAATATTTTTCCGCTCTGTACCCATAATTCTGTTTAAAAACTGAATACCGGTACAGAGCGAAAAAATATCTAAACGTAATATTTATCGAGTAAAATGAGGAATCGAATCCTAATTTTTAGATCTACTTTTATGTTTCATTTTTAATCAGTTACTTTCGCAACATACCTCAAATTTTATGTTACCAAGAATTTTCAAACTCCGAGACCTGTTTATAGGTTCTCCCAAATCTCACCTTCTCACTACTATTCTGTCCAGCTTTGACAAAATTGCTATAGTTATTTTTCGGAGTCTTGGGCGGTCCAGCTTCTTCATCTTCCTGCTCCTCATCATGCCTCCTCTTCAGCCCCTTCTTGGCCTTCGGCGCCTCCTCCTCATCATCACTCTCCTTCTCAACTACTACCTTCGCCTTAGCCTTGATTTGTGGCTCTTCTTCCTCATCAGAATCATCCTCACTCGACGACTCCTTCTTTGCGACCTTAGCTGTCTTCTTCGGTGGCTCTTCATCCTCGCTGCTATCCTCACTCGACGACTCCTTCTTCTTCAGCGCAACCTTGGCCACAGGTTTTTTCACCGCCTTAGTTTCTTCCTCGCTACTGTCATCATCACTCGATGATTCCTCAGCTTTCGCTGGCTTCACTGGAGTCGCTTTTCCTGGAGTCTTCACAGCAGCCTTGGGAGCTTCCTCTTCCGAAGAATCTTCATCAGAACTTGACTCCGCTTTCTTCGCCGGTGTTGCCTTCGCTGGAGGCTTCGCAGCTACTTTAGGAGCTTCATCTTCTGAAGAATCGTCATCAGAACTCGACTCTGCCTTCTTGGGCGTGGCTTTCACCGGAGCTTTAACTGCCGCCTTAATCGGAGTTTTGGCGTCTTCATCCTCAGAAGAATCGTCATCACTCGAGGATTCTTTCACCGGGACTTTAACTGGAACAACGCTCTTCTTCGGCGCGACTTTCTTTGGCTTCTCATCTTCGCTATCATCGCTGTCGCTCGAGGAATCTTTCTTAGCGACTGGCTTAGCCTTGGGAGTCACTGGCGCAGATTTCGAAACGACTGGAGCTTCCTCTTCATCTGAGGAACTATCCTCAGAGCTCGATTCCTTCTTTTTCGCAGCAACTTTCGCCGGTGCTTGTTTCACGGGCGAGGCTTTTGCTGAAACTACTTTCTTCGGTGCCTCATCTTCGGATGAATCGTCATCAGAACTCGATTCCTGATTTTTCGCAGCAACTTTCGCCGGTGCTTGTTTCACGGGCGCGGCTTTTGATGGAGCTGCTGCTTTTTTTGGTGCCTCATCTTCGGAGGAATCGTCATCTGAACTCGATTCTTTCTTGGCTTGTGGTTTCGCCTTTTGAAGAGAAGCAGGGGCTTTCTTGACGACCTTCGCAGGAGTTTTTGGAGCCTCCTCTTCTGAAGAATCGTCGGAACTGGAGTCTTCAGCTTTTTTTACAAGGATAACTGCTGGTTTTGCAGGTGTTTTCTTTGCTGGAGGCTTTTCATCGCTAGAGGAATCGTCTGAGGAACTAGATTCTTTTTTTCCTGCTGCTTTTGTTGGGGCTTTGCCGTTTACTAGAGGAGTCTTTGCCTTTTGCGGTGTCTCCTCCTCGCTTTCGGAACTTGAGTCGGAACTACTGTCCTTCTTTACTTGCTTTAGGGTTAATTTCTTAGGAGAGTTCTTTTGAAAATACTCGAAGACGTCGGTTATTGATGGTGATCCTTTCGGCAGAGCAGGCTGGAAAAAATCATTTTTTATTATATAGATATATATACATTTTTTCCACAAAATCGAATTCTCGCAATTCCTTGCAAACAACCATAGATACGAAAAAATGTTAAGAAAATATTTTGCACAGTTAAGAAAGTTCTACAAAAGTTCTTTTACTCATTTATGATATCTTGCACCATTTTCGAAAAAAAATTAAAAAATTCAACTTTCATAAACAAAAAAAGTCTCCTCACTCTTGGTTTATGGAAATAACCATCATTTTTGTTCATTATTTAAGAAAAATATACGTTCGTATAAGGAAAACTTCCTGTGTATTTTACGTGGGTTAAATAATTTTCATCGACAGAAAATTATTTTTGACAATTGTTTGACTAAAATGTTTTTAAATTCAATATTTGAATGGAAATGGATTCGGTCTTGACTAAAATTAAAATAAAGCTTTAAGATACCTTTATCTGGTCCTAAATATTTACATTTCCAAAAAAATTATTTTTGAATTTTATTTGTTTGCTTTTATCGAAATTTAGGACCAGAAAAACACAACCTTAGTGTATTACCTTTAATTTTAGAAATTTTCAATTCAATATCTCAATAAACGTAGAAATTACATTACAGTAAAAAAAAAATAGTCAAAATTTTCGACTCAAAATTATAAAAAAGATAAACAATAATAATAATTATTATTAAAAATAATAGGTTGAAACAATTCCTCTCTTATCCCCCAATTTTTCTTTATAATTAATAAATTAATACAAAAACGAGAAAATCATTTTCGGCATCGCCGCAAAAATCGATTAGAAAATGCTAGGTTATGCTCAACACGCTGCCGCCTAAAAATAAAATTGCTCCAAAAACTCATATTTATCTATGTAGAAAAAAAAACTGCTATAAACAATAAAAAAAACCTCTCAAAATGGCTTCAAAAAAGCGACTTTTAAATTTACTTTCATTCTTAAATTACACAATAAAACCAGAAAGTAAAAATTTCCCTCGTGGTAGTGAAAAAAATTACAATACAGAAAAACGGTTATTTTCAAATTACAAATTCGTTCGATTCTTCGAGGGCCGTTGATATTCAAAAAAAGGAACGCGTTCCAATTTTTTTTATTCGAAATCTACAGCTTTTTTCACAAGAAATGCGGTTTGCAAATTTTTTCATTTACACACGTGGTGTGGTGCGTTATAGGATTCGGATGAAGATTCTCATGGAAGAAGAGAAGGATTTGGGAAAGAAATGTGATCCAATGTAAAAGATTACTTACCGCTTTCGTTTTTTGGTGGAAAATTTTCGCCAGCGATGCGTCCTTTTTCAATAAATAATCATAGACGAGGGCTGTAACGCCGCCTTCTGCTGAGGTAGCCATGACGGTGACGCTGACGCTTGAAATGTTAAACTATAACTAATCCGAAAAGTGAAATTTCTTTCTTGGAAATTGCTCCAAACAGTTCTGCGCATGCGTTGAGGAAGTTGTATTTTCCCCAAGAGAAACAGTGATTTTCCCCTAGAGCAATAAATCCTATTGGCTGCTGAAAAAAGTCGGCCATCTTGTTTTTCAATTCATCTTTCTTCATATTTAAAGATGCCAAGTGCGATTTTAGTGAGAATTTAAAGGAAAATTGAGGGTTTCAACGAAATTGTGAAAATGATAATTGGAAAAATAATTCATGATGACAGAAATAAATAATTACTATAGGAAAAAGGAGAGGAAAATTGAGGAACTATGTGAAGTTTTGAATTTCCCGGCAGGTTCCGAAACGTCCACCAATTATCGTCTGCTTTTTTCTAGCTACACATACATAATTTTGTATCTATATATATATATATATAGATATATATGCATTCATTCAATTCTTCTTTTTTTTTCATTATTTTACATAGTTTTCGATCTTTTCATGGAATTGAAAAGATTGAATATATGAAAAGATGATTTGTCTTTTATTTCAAGAAATTTTGGTCTTTTTTAATGATAATTAAGACAGAATATCACAAACGAGAAAAGTATTGACATAACCTTAATTTTAGTGTTTTTATCCAAAAAATGTCAAAAAAGAGTTTGCTTGCTTTTAGTGTTTAAGGATTTAAATTAATGAATATCGGGGGTTCATTAAATGTTTTCAAAATCCGGTGAGTTTATATTTGTGTTTAACATAAAAATCTCTCCAAACTTTGCCTGAAATTTACTTTATTTTTCGCTTTATAAATTATTTACAAACAATCGTAGGTTATCTTTTTTTTCAAAAGGATTTTAAGATTTTGGAGGAATTGAGGATTATTTACTTGTAGATTATAATAAAATTTAAAAGCTTTAATTGAGCTTTATAAATGCAAGAAGTTTACTTCGAATTTTATTGATCGCTCCCAAGATTCTTGGATTTTTTCATTTTACTTCGAAATATTCCGACATCTTTTTTCCGAAATCCAAAATTACGAATTTTTCGAAAATTTTAATTCCTACCAATTGAAATTCTCATAAATGAAAAAATAGTGTGTTAAAAAATGTAAAAATTTTTTTACTGTCTGAATTTAAAGTTTCGGGGATTATTTTTCTGATATTTTTTCACATACTAAAGTTCTCAAGTGATTTAAAAATATTTTCATAGATTTACAAATATTTTAAGAGTATTGAATCCAAGTTCTATCTTCAAAAGTCGATTTCCTCATGTCACTTAACAAATATTACAATTATGAATTTTTTTGCTCTACAGCACTTTTCTTTTTTGAATTCAAAGTTTGTCTAGAGAGCGGAAAAATATCTTAGTTATAAAATTTGTTGAGTAAAATGAGGAATTTGAATGTTGAGCTTAGAACATGAATCCAACATCTTCAATGGATTTTAAAATTAATTGATTAATTTTCTTATTCCAGCGACCCATGAAACAAAAATGAGGTGAGCGAGTTTTTGTCACCGTGCGAGAGAGTTTTGAAATTTATTTATGGAGATTGCTGAAGCGCAAAGGACGATGGACTCAATTAAAGGAGAATCCGATTGCAATTTCAACGAAGAATCGGCTTTGCCAGATATTCAAGAAGTTGAAGATGATACGGAAATGCTACTACTGCCTTCGAAGTCGAAAAAGAAATATTACCAAGCTTATGACCGTTTTATGGAATGGAAGAAGTCAAAGAAAACGGCACTAGTCTCTGAAGATTTACTGCTGGCATATTTCACTGAACTTTCGACTATGGTTAAGCCATCGACTCTCTGGTCTAATTACTCAATGCTAAAATCTACATTGAAAAATGAGGCCAATATTAACATCGAACATTATACGAATTTGACTGCTTTTTTGAAGAAAAAGTCCACTGGATACAAGAGTCAACAGGCGAAAATTCTTTCGTCAGTTGAGATTGAAAAATTTCTCAATGAAGCTCCAGATTATTATTATTTAGCAATGAAGGTAAATCGTGTTGAGAGACAAAAGAATTTACTTTAAATCTAGAATTGTTAAATTAAATTTCGTCTTAATTTTAGGCTGTTTTGATCCTCGGAATAACCGGAGCCTGCAGACGACAAGAGCTTTACAATCTGAGGATCAGCGATCTCAAAGATTGTGAATCGTCATTTCTTATCTCAATTCCAGAGACGAACAACTTCTTCACCGTTTCTGGGGAGTTTTACAGAATTCTTAAGAAATACATCTCTCTGCGACCAAAAGTTGCCGAGTCCAATCACCTTTTCCTGAATTATAAGAATGGAAGATGTAACACACAAGTGATTGGAATCAATAAGTTTGGTTCCTTCCCGAAGCAGATAGCCGCATATCTGAACTTGCCGGATGCACAGTTATACACGGGCCACAGTTTTCGACGAACTTCAGCCAACTTGCTTGCAGATTCTGGGGCCAATGTTGCTACCCTTAAATTCCATTATGGACGAAATTCCTACCCTGCAGCTCAAAATTACGATAAAGATTCTATACAGTTTAAAGAAGTTGTCAGTAACTTAATCACGGAATCAATTATTTTGAATTCTTCTACTTCTCGTACAAATTTCTGTGATCACTCAACAACTGCGGAAAACTTCGCTTTTGAGGACGGAGAAAATTCAGCGCCGGATATCGAAAAGGTTTTACAACATTCTATTAAAAATAGATTGAAAAACACTTTGAAAGAAAGACCTTAAAGAATTTTAAGGGATTTCAAAGAATTTTTAAGTAACTTAAAAATATTTCTAAATACTTCAAGAAATTTTAAAGGAATTTTAAAGTCTAAAATCAATCTCATGAAATCAAGAAAGTTATATGCAAATTAGTGTAATATAAAATTATGATAAATTAAAGTTTATAGAAATAGTTTTTATGATTGGATTATTTTTTAGCCTAAATTAAATTATTGAAAATTAAGATTGGTATTATAAACTCATGACGATTTTTTTTTTCAGAATTCTTGTAAATGTTCTTTTGGATGCAGTTCACTGGCACTTGAACATCGCCAAGAGCTTTGGAAGGAATTCTATGATTTGAAAGATCATAAAAAGCAGCAGGATTACCTTTCCGAATTTATTAGGCCGATTATGATAGCTCTACGTTCGTATGGAAAATCTAATGACCCTAGTAATAAGAGAAGGATAAAATGTATTCAATACTTCCTGCCAATTGCGGAAAATACGCAGGCGAGAGTTTGTGAGAAGACTTTTCTGGAGACGTTTGCGTTGAAGCAATCATGGCTTCTGGCTTTAGTACACGAGATTACAAATGGAGAAGTGGATTATTCCGAGAATGGAGACGGAAAAGGGAATTCTAGAAATGTAAGTTTTTGTATAAAAATTTAAAACATGCCCTAAGTATTGAATTTATTAATGAATTACTTTTTAAAGAAATTACAGAGGTAAATACGGTAATATCGTGTTTAAATAATGAAGAATTTTCGAGGGGTTAAATACTTATTAAAAATTATTGTCATTTTTATGAATAGCTTAATTCAAGCATTTAAAATTAGTAGAAGAAAAAAGACGAAGCCAAATGAATTTAAAAGAATTTAATAGAATTCTGAAAATTCTAAAAGAGTTTAGAGAATTCAAAAGAGGCCAAAAGAAAGGATAATGATTAAGAAGAACTCAAAAGAATTAGTGTATTTCTAAACATTAATTTATAAGAATTCAATTTCAATGGATGGCTTTGAAATCGATTCGAGAAAGGAGAATATTACCGCGGTAATATTACCCATTATGGACCTGTGGATCTGACTTAATCCAACTTATCGATTGGTGTCACGTGAGCGGTAGTAAAAACGCACTTCTACTCCCTAGAGTGTATAGTCTATACTTTTAAGTCTATGGCTAACTGAGTGTTTTCATTTTTAGCATCTAGTCTAGCATTTTTTTGTCGAGTTTTAACGATTAATAACAGAGAATTACAATGTCAAGTTCTGAAAACGAAGGTGAATTTGGACTTCCGGATGCAGGACAAGTTGCTGAGAGTCCCGGAAGTAATTTGCCGACCTTAAAATCCAAAATGATATACGAAAGTGCGTATCAAAATTTTGTAACATGGAAAAACGGAAGAGGGCTGATAACTTCCGAAAGTTGTTTGATGGCTTATTTCCAGGACTTGAGCCAAAAATATAAACCCACAACTTTGTGGGCTCAATATTCGATGCTAAAAAGCACGATAAACGTGAATGAGCAAATTGACATTGGCCAATTTCCTGCTTTATCGACATATTTGAAAAATGTGTCTCGTGGATTCCAGAGCAAAAAAGCCAAAACTTTTACGGCGGAACAAGTCCACAAATTTTTATTCGAGGCTCCTGACGAGATTTATTTGGCAACAAAGGTAAATTAGAATTTTAAGATTAATGTATTAAGACTTTATGGCGTTGTATTAAAATTCTAATGTATTATAGAACGAATAAGTAGGACATTTTTTTTTTGCCGAAAAATCAAAATCCCGAATGTGAAAAGATACCGAAAAATTATTGACGAAAATTCAAATTCCCGCTGTTTCAAGTTGATGAGTAAAAATAATATTACCGAAAATATTATTATAATATTGAATAGAATTTTTTGGCATTTTTTTATCCTTCTCAAATCTTTTAAATTATTTTGAACTCTTTTGATTCCTCGGATTTAAAAAAATTCTTTTGAATACTTTCTCATTCTTTTGATTTATTTTAAATTCACCTTGAATTTTTCGAGTCCTTAAATTCAATTGTACATCAAAATTGTTAGTGCACTTAACAATATTTACATTATATATAAGCCACAAATTTAAATTATATTTAAAACACTATATCGAATTAACTAATCCTCTTCCGAAAATTGAAACAATTTTTTTATTTACAGGTCGTTCTAATTTTCGGTGTAAGCGGTGCTTGCAGAGGTGAAGAAATTTCTAAAGTAAAAATGCAGAATGTAGAGGAACACGGAGATTTAATGTTAGTCAAGATGCCGGAAGCAAGAAATAAAAAATCACGCTCATTCACCATAAATGCCGAATGTGCAAAAATCGTGAAGCAATATCGAGCCCTGCGCCCCAATAATGTAGAGAACGATCGCTTTTTTCTGAATTATCAGAAAGGAAAATGTACAATTCAAGTCATTGGCAAAAATAAAATCGCCAGGATGCCGAAGCAGATAGCGAAGTTCTTGCATTTGCCAGATGCCGAAGATTACACGGGTCACAGTTTTCGACGAACTTCATTCACCTTACTCGCCGATTCTGGCGTTAACATTATCACCCTCAAACCCTATTTTCAACGGCAATCTAACTCTGACAGAAGTTATACAAATCCGTCCACAAGCATTAATCAAGAAGTCTCTATCCTCAGCACGGAATCCATCGTCAGCAAGGTTTCACAAAACGGGATTTTTAAAATAATTCCATTTTTTCAGATTTTATGCAATATATTAGCTTCGCCGAAAACTTCTGCGCATATATTAGGTGCGTCAACAATTTCTGTGCATATATTAACTGTGCAGAAAACTTCTACGTATGTATTAACCGTGCAGAAAACTTCTGCGCATATATTAGCTGCGCAGGAAACTCCTAAGCATCAAAACAAATTAAATTATATTTAAATCTACGCCGCAGTTATAAATAGTTGAATATTTAACAATAAGATTCAAAATTTGTATTAAAATTTTTCAAATTTATCTACATTATCGAGGGGTTGGTCTGATTTTTATGATTTCAAATTTGTAATAGAAATTTTAAAAATCGTCAAATTTTTGGGATTTCTAGAGATCTTTTTTTATGTACTTCAAGGATTTCTAATCATTTTAAGTGATTTAATTGAATTTTAAGAGGTCTCAAAATATTTCAAAACATTGGAAAAGATTTTGCAATTTTAAGAAATTTCAAATCATTGAAAATTGTAAAAATCTCTTTAAATCCCGTAAAATTCACGACAGCCTTTAAAATTACTCAAAATTGTTTTCTTTTCAGGAAGATGCGCTCAAAGAACACGATTATCCTGGCCAAAGCAATCAGTTACGAGTAAAGTCATTTTCGAGAATGGGAGGAACTATGTCTGCTTGTTTTTTACCAACGCTGGGACGTCCTCGATCTCAAGTTGCTGAGACCCAAAGGGACCACGAGATGGAAGAAACGATGAACACTTCAATGGACATTGACGATTCAGATCTCAAGGCTGACGTATCTAATCTTCCCGAAGCTTTCCAAGCAGATAAAATAATAAAGCCCGAAGTTCTTGAAGAAAGGCTAAATGTCCCAGATAGTATCCTTCCTGACATTCAGGAGAGGTCCGTTTTAACTGTGAAAGTAGAACCTGATGATGAGACAAGTATTGAACTTGATTATGAAATGCCTGGCCCCTCGGGAGAAATTTCAATCGAGGAGTTTCAGAAATTTGAAGTCGAAATTGCCTATCGCTCTATTGTAGATAATCACAAATCGATCAAGTTGCAGTTTCCAGAATGGCAAACGAATCTTGGCCAGAAAAGCATTATGTGGAGTTTCTGGAAAGAGGATTTTGTCAGACTTGAGAAGCGAGTAATTGTAATGAATGATTTGAAAGTTCATGTAAGTATAATCAGTAATTTAAATCTATTTTTGGGAAATTTAAGAAAAAAATTAATTTAATAAAATTAATAATAATAATAATAATAATAATAATAATAATAATAATAATAATAATAAAAGACTTTAGTCATTTAAAAGAATTAAGTGGAATTTAAGATATCAAAAGGGATTTTGGATTATATAATTATTTTATAATCTTTTGTTTTTATTCTAGATTTTTTTCCGATTAGTCGAAGTTTCTCTGCCTGGCCGAGAAAATGTGAAAAACTTGGAGGACATCGTCCAGTTATTAAAAGAAGTTGCGCTCACTTCTCCATGTGGAGAAGCAGATGAAAAGAATAGGTAATTAAATTAGTTCTTCTATAAGTTTCTGGTGTTCGATTTATTTTATAGTTTATTAAAAATTCTAAATGATTGTTAAATTCTTTCAGAGCGGAAAATTGCATGCAGTATGTTCCGAAAAAGGATCAGGGCGAAAATGGATCTCAAGTGAAACGATGTCTTCCGTGTCGGAAACACATAGAAAGTCTTGAAGAAAATTCGAAGAAGAAAGAATTCACCAAGGAAAAGCTTAGGATAATGTGTGCGGCTCATAAGAAACGTTGCAAAGCTCTTAGTCGATCGAGAAAAAATCTCGAACAAAGGGTAGGAAAAATAAATTTATAGAAAATAATAATTATATTTGATATGCACGTTTATTTTTGGAATATATTTATTTTTTAAAAATTGTATTTAAAACGTTGATTGAATTTCAGATGAAGAAATTGAAGGAAGAACGAAGATCTCTCCAGAGGTACAAAATGCAAGTCTTAAAAACTGTAAAGGAAAAGGAAAAAGACGCAAAAGAACTCGCAGAAACATAATATATTTTACAGGTTTTTTAAATTTAAACTAGAATCAAGATCACAGAGAGATATATAGACTTAAACTATCTCTATCACTAATTTATTTTTATAAATTTAATAATATTGCATAAGAAATGTACTTATGGTTTAATACTATAAGAAAGTGATAGTAAAATTTTAATGGATATTTAAGATAAAAGATGCTTAATTGTAAGCAGTGTGTTTATAATTTGATAAATACTGTTTCCAAAATTATGTTATTTAATTTGATGGAGTGTAAAATGATATTAACAATTTCCTAAATGTTTGTTAAATGTCTGATTGTGAGCTCTAATGTTTAGAATTTAACCTTGTGGAAGAACTAAATGATTTCATTTAAAGATGTGGTTTATTATTGTATAGTGACCTTTTTTTAACAGTTTTTAAAATATAATTCTTCGAGACATTAAGAGTATTTTATAAAAGTTTTATATTTGATATAAATGTTATATAACAGTTGTTACATTTATAATTGTTTTGATTTATTTTTGATTCCTTTAAATTCTTTTGAATTCCTTAGAATTTTTTTCCAATTCGCTTAATTTTTTTTATTTCTTTTGAAAATTGTTTTGAATTTCGACGAAATTTCTTTATTTCATTTGGAATCCCGCTCAAATTCTATTATATTTTTCTATTCTTTTAAATTCCTTCAAATTCCTTTAAATAATCGTTTCGAATAATAATAATAATAATTTCAGAAAATCGATTTCTTTTTAATTCAAATTTAAATTATCCCGCGCCAGTCACGTGACACCATCTCTCGATTCTCAAATCAAATCGATATATGTAACACCCGCGGACCCGCGACCCCGCGGGGCCAACTTCACGATGCTCTAGGTTCTGCTGGTGTTCACGATGATCGGCTCATGTCGCAAACGTGAATTTTTCGCGAGTATTTCCAGTTTTCATCCAAACTTAAACAATTATAAACGATTTTTCGCATAAATCGCGAGTTTCTCGACGAATTTCAACTCCGCTCGACCATAAAAAATCCCAGTGTAAATCGTCAAAGTGTGATTGATTTCGCGGGGTGCGAGTGTCTTCTGTCGCAGGGAAAAAGAAGGCAAAGTGGTAGTGGAACTTTATCCTGTGAATCGCGGCTGTCAAGTCGATAATAAAGACGTGTGTTTTTTCAATTCGTTCGACAGTTTTTCCTGTCTTGGATTAATTAGCAGTTTTGGATTTCTGTGAGTGATACTTTCCACGAATTGGAAAAAAAAAAAACGAGGACAAGGTACGCCCTTTTCCGCCAATTTGTTTTTGCCATTCCTGAGGCAACTCTTCGCTCTTCTCTTCTTCCTTTAACTCCCCCCCCCATTTCTTCCACTAACCGAAGGTTTTAGTGGAGAGGTGAGCGAGGTTGAAATGTAATTTGGTGAATTTTTAATTTTGTGATATGCATGTCGAGGGATAGTTGGCAATTTGGAAAGAATTTATTAAGTGGAGATGTACGTTGAGGTTAAAATCGATACTGTGGCAGGTTTGCACGAATTCACCACTCAGTGCGGCAAACGGTCAGCGAATTGTTGATAAAAATAGATACTCGGCCCTTGTCACCGGATTCAGCCGAAATTTCCGGTTTTTTTTTTTTACGATGAGTGATGAGGACTTTGTTGATGAATTTCATGAATTCAAGTTATTTTTCGATGGGTTGTTGACTTTCGGCAAAGATATTTCTTTGCTTTTGGTCCTTTTGGTATAGTTTCGGTTTTAACAGTGTGGCCACGTGTCAGGGAAATCAGGAAAAAAAAATTAGTTGTCAGGGAAAATAGAAATTGACATTTATGCTAACGCTAACTATATACATCATACATATGTTATTTTTGTTGTATTATGTATATAGCTTTTATAATTTCATAGTTTATTTAACAGATTTTAGAAATTTTCCAAGGATTTCGAAGGATTATAAAGAATTTTCAGGCATTCTTTGAGATTCTCTAGGTTTCTAATGATTTCAAGAGATTTTTAATTGTTTTAAAGGGTTTTAAGAGGTTTCTGGGAATTTAAAGAGATTAGAAGGGATTTTTGTATTATTTAAAAGATTTAGTGGAATTTTAAAAGAGTTTATGGGATTTTGAGAGACTTTTATGAAAGTTTAGGGAATTCAAAGGATTTTAAGGTATTTTGAGGTTCCTTGTTAAATTTTAAAGGATTTTATGATGCTTGTCAGAATTTTAGGAAATTTTGATTGTTTTTAAATTGATTTTAAGGAATTTTAATATTTCTCATGGAATTAAGAAGAAATTCAAAATTTACTTTTGATTTTTAAAAGATTTTGTGAGATTTTTTGTTTCCAAGAATTGTTATTTAGAGATTTTAATGCATTTTAGTGAATTTTCAAGTTCCTTATTGAATTTTAAAGGATTTCACGAGATTTTTATGATTTGTAGAAGGTTTTTTTAAATTGCAAAAGGATTTCATGGAATTTTAATAGATTTGAAAGATTTTATGACATTTTAAATATTGTAGTGGAATTTTAAAGAATTTAAAGATGTTTTTAGGAATTCCAAAATATTTCAGCAAATTTCAATAGGTTTCCAATAATTTTAAGATGCATTTTAAGGGAGATTAAAGTTCCTCTTGAAATTAAAAATTATTTCAACAAATTTTTAAAAGATTTTGTGGAATTTTGGAGGATTAAAAGAAATTATAAGAGATTTTTTAGGAATTTTAAGGAATTCTTTTTTTTGAAACTCGAATTCCTCATTTTAAGAAAAAACTATTCAAGCTAAAGAGTTTTTGTTCCTTAGACATATTAATAAAAAGTAAAAGATTTGATCTACAGAGCGAAAAAAGTTGAAAATATATTTTTTTTATTTTTTAAATCTAAACAAATTTTACATTTTTCTTTCATTTTTCTAGGTAAAAAGTGAAGAGTGAATTTATAAAAGAACGAGATTTTAAAGGCATGGAAGACAATAATTTTTCCTGGTTCAGACGAACGTGAGGACCGAACTGGTCTGAATAAATGTTAAAAAAATACTGCTCGACGGTATTTAAATGTTGTGATCATTGAATGTGGAGTGCGATTTCGCGCCTTTTGGGCAAAAGCAAATCAGAGGACACCAGTCCCAGCCTCCAAGATCACACGTGCAACATTTATAACGTGCCAGAGGCCAAAGAAGCTGTCCATGTTTTCTATAAAATGGATCGAAATACGGCCGAAGAACGACGAAAAGGCCTCGGTGAATATCCAGCCGGAGGGGACTCGGAACATCCAGATTCCTACGATTCTCGCCAGGTGAGTCAATTTTATATTAATTCTTTACTGCCAGTTCTAAAAAAAAAAATTTTAATCGACCACCCATCCGAGTGGTAACCCCCTCTGAGGCTACTTAACCTCCTTGATCACTTCCGAGGTTTATTTCAAAGATCAGTTTCTATCTCTATTGTTTTTGTTCAATTAAATAATGACAATCGGGTTTTAAAAGAGCTTAAACTTTCAAATTTAGCATGGACACAAACCCTCGGTGTCGATAAATGTCGGTAATAGGAATCTACTCCGAATTTTTAATCTAGACACTCGAATGTTCGTCTAGCTTTATATTTACTTGCCTTAATTGAATATTTTCAAACCTAGATGGCCTTTAATATAAGAAATTATAAATTTAAGAGCGTGTGTCCACGCTGAAATAAAAATTGGCCCAATTGTCGGTAAGATAAATTTCAGAAATATATGTATCATTATTATTAAGAAAAAAATGTCAGTCGGGTTTTGGAACAATCTAAATAGCGAAATTTAGCACGGACACGAACCCCGATGTCGGTAAATGTCGTATTTCCAGGCGAGTGATTTTTCACTGATAAAGATAATTTGAGGGTTTGTGTCCGTGCTAAATTAAAAAAAAAGTTTGAGAAATGTCTGGAGAGTTGATATGTACTTATTGTTAGAAAAAGAATGACTGAATAAATTAAAGTCGAGTAAAGTGTCCTCTAAAGCTTCTTCTTAGGCCAAGTAGATGCATATTCACTCACACGTAGAAATTTAGCACACATGTGATTATAATTATAAGTGTTCTGAAGTCTTAAGTACGTGTATAAACTCATTCGCACGCTATAAACGTTTAAGAAGGATAAAACTCGCATCTTTGTAGAACAGTGAACCTTCTAACTTCTTGCTCTTCAGTCCCCACATTTGTTATGTAACTCAGGTATATGTATTTATTTACACCTACGCCCTAATATATGTAGACTGCAGTCAATTTCGTCCTTCAAATAGAAATCGACTTGGGTGGGTGGGTCTCAATCCTCATAAATAAACTTGAAGAATATCTGATACGTAGAATAATTATATAAACTATAAGAATTGATAATATAGTTTTAAAATTAATATTTATGGACAATAAAATTCTGATATAAAAAAAGGTAATTTCGGGCATTTAATCTAAAAGACTTTAAACATTGAAGTAGAAATGTAATTTTTAATTTAAAAAGCGAATATTTCATTGTAAATTTTTTTATCGACATTTACCGACTGCTCATATTTTTCGAGGGTTTGTATCGGGGCTAAAATTAGAAAATTTTATAATTTTGACTATGTGATCGTCATTTGAAGAATGAAAATATTTATAATCATTTTGTACATAAAAATTTTTTAAATAAAATAAAATCCGTGATTTTCGTCGTTAAGGTAGGTCATGAATGAGTTTCAAGGTCTCTTGAAATTCTGAAGTGAACTCGTTTAGCACCAGATATTGAATACTCTTCCGTTAAGGAATGTAGGTTTTTCCGGAACAGCTGTATTTATCCAGATAACCTACGCGTTTCCTTATCAGGCGAATGCGCTTACGGTTGTTCGAACTCGGTACATATGACGAAGTAATCGATTCTAAATGTTCTCGCATGACAAACCTGTTTAAAAATTTCAAGAAATGATTTTTAAGACAATTTTCGAATAGAGAAATTTTCAAATTTTTCGATTAATGAAATAAAATATAGTTATTACGAAATAATTAGACTTCCGAACTTCAATTCTTGAATTTTATATTACAATAACAATTTAAAACATTGAAAATTATTAAGACGATCTATAAAAAAATATCAAAATTCTGATTTTGGAATTTAAATTTCGCGCCTTATTGTACTCGTTATTCGATTCCTACCTTACCGATATTAGGTCGGTAAAGTAGGGATTGGATGTTTTAATGTCGGTAAGGTAGGAATCGAACGAGTAATGCATGCCCTTAAATTCCCATTTTTGAGAAATGAATTATATTAATTTAATTATTTAAAAATTATTAGAGATGAAAATATTTCGAATCTATTTTTTAGAAAAATATAAACTCTTTCCTGGAATTTAATTATAGATTCTTAAAATGAGAATGCAAAATGATAAAAATCGCCTGTTTGCTACTGAATTTCCCTTTTGTTCTTATTATCTTTGTAGATCGACGGATAGGAAATATTTTCGTCATTCCGCAAACGCTTGTCACTCTACTGATTGGCAGATAAGTGTGAGAAATCCTTATAGGATTGGAGATATTTTAGAGTTTACTTGGGTTCGATAGAGTCATCTTGTTTTGCTCAATATCGCCTAGGACTGAATCACTTGAACTTGAAAATATTTGAATTTGAAACTAGAAATTTAGAGAAAATGTGTGAGTCAGAAGTTATTTTTACATTTCAGTTAGTACTCATTTCACTCGAATACTGAGAAAATTATTTTTAAAAATTACTCAAGACATAGTTTGGTACAAAAAAAAATCTATTTTTGGTAAAAAAAAACCTAATTTCGATCACAAAAATTTATTTTCGGCCAAAAAATATAGTTTCGTTATAAAGAAAACTTAGTTTTGTTTTATAAAAGTTTACTTTAATTTAAGTAAACCTAGTTTTGGCCAAAAAACCTCATTTCGATCACAAAAATCTTTTTTCGTTTTAGAAAACCTAGTTTCGTTCTAAAAAAAACCTGATCTTTTCTAAAAAAAAAAAAAAACCTAGTTTCCTCCAAAAAAGCCTAATTACGTTCTAAATAACCTAGTTTCGCTCAAAAAACCTAGTTTCGTTTGAAAAACCTAGTTTATTTTAAACAAAACCTAGTGTCGTTAAAAAAACCTAGTTTTGTTGAGAAAAAGCTAGTTTCGTTCCTAATTTCTTTGACAAAAACCTAGTCTTGTTATAAAAATGCAAAATTTTTAAAACATTACATAATCATTTTTATTGAAAATTTAATCGACATTTTAATACTTTTCTGTCAGGGATCTGGAATATCAACAAAAAAAAAAAAAAAATTCGCCACACCAAAACATGGAAAGCTGTTCCCACAATGCACCTTCTGAGTTTCGAGAGCGTTCAATTATCATTGTGTGGCACTGAATGAATTATTACTGATCGAGGGAATTTCGAAATCTGGATGCCCGGGGCACTGCGGTAGGTTTTCTTCTCTCCTCTTCTCTCCTGAGTTATGGAGAAGGAACAACTTTCCGATGCGATACTATCGAATATTCAATTCGACTCGCTTCGCCGATTATTCGCTCACTCTCATTATTTTCCCATCTTTACGTATGTGCCATACAAACTATACAAGCAAACAACGATCCTATAATACAAGCCAGAGAAACGCTCAAATGGGTGTCTGCAAAACTATTCTCAGCAAGTGCGATGCACCACCTTCGGTAAAATACCTTCGGTGAAAGTCACGTGGTCCAAAAGAGCTTTCACGTCCGTCGATTTTAAAAATCTTAAATCGTCTGGCGATTCCTTTCCTCATTGAATTTATTTCGCGTATTTTTTATTATGTATTTTAGTTTCAAATAAATTATTTTTTACAAACGAAACTAACCTTTTTGACCTAAACTAGGTTTTTTTTTGGACAAAAATGAGTTATTTAGAACCAAAACAAGGTTTTTCAGAATGAAACTATATTTTTTTAGAACGAAAATAGGTTTTTTTTAGGACGAAACTAGGTACTTTTGAACGAAATTAGGTTTTCTGAACGAAACTAGGTTTTTCTAGAACGAAACTAGGTCCTTTTGAACGAAATTAGGTTTTCTGAACGAAAATATAATTTTTACAACAAAACTCGGTTATTTAGAAAAAAAACTAGGCTTTTTTGGACGAAAGTAAGTTTTTTTTAAAATGAAACCACGTCCTTTTGAACGAAATTAGGTTTTCTAAACGAATCTAGGTATTTTTAGAACGAAACTAGGTTTTCTGAACAAAAATAGGTATTTTTAGAACGAAACTAGGTCCTTTTGAACGAAATTAGGTTTTCTGAACGAAAATAGAATTTTTACAACGAAACTCGGTTATTTAGAGAAAAACTAGGTTTTTTTGGACGAAATTAGGTTTTTTTTTAACGAAACTAGGTTTTTTTTAGAACGAAACTAGGTTCTTTTGAACGAAACTAGGTCCTTTTGAACGAAATTAGGTTTTCTGAATGAAACTAGATATTTTAGAACGAAACTAGGTCCTTTTGAACAAAACTAGGTTTTCTGAATGAAACTAGGATTTTTGTAACGAAACTCGGTTATTTAGAAAAAAAAACAGACTTTTTTCGACGAAACTAGGTTTCTTTGAACAAAACTAGGTTTTTTTAAAATAAAAACTAGGTTTTTTTTTTTACCAAAACTAGGTAATTTCGAACGAAACTAGGTTTCTTAGCACTAGGTCAAATTCAAGGTGAAATATTACAGTTTAATTTGGTCTCAATCTGAGATATAAAAGAAGTCGAACTTCTTTGTTTAAAATTTTTTTAATTATAAAATGTTTTGCTTTCATAAAATTTGCAATTTTTAAATTTGATAATGTGACCAACGACACCGGAAGGGAAATTTACTTTTAGTCTTACAAAGAGAATAAATCAAGGAACACGTGCACGTTGTTGAGTCTCTTTTCTCGTTCGCTATACTTATCGCAGTGCTCGCTTTCGTCTGTAAATTAGTACTCGAAATATTACACGTATTTCAAGCTCTCAAAAAAATGCACTTCCGGTTCTTTCAAACTTTCGAACCTGATACTTGGAATCGCCTTTTCCGTCTCAAGTTTCCATCTCTCTTTATTTTTAAAACTCGTATTTAGCACACAATTCATTATTAAATAACAAATTTAAAAGTCGGCATTTCAAATTTCGCGCCAAAATTGCACAAGACCGCGCTTAAACATAACCTCCAATTAGAGCCTCATTCGCGCGCAAAATTAAAATTCTTTATAAAATACTAGAAACATTATCTTTAAATTTTTTGATACAATAATCTACTTTAGACTTTAATGTCTATTTATATTATAAAAAGATCTCGCAGCCGCTGCTGCATCAAAAATCCCACAAGACTCCTATAATACTCCCATAAGACCTCCATAAGACTCCCATAAGCCCCCCATAAAACTCCCATAGACTATAAAACTCCCATATTCTTGTTTGGAATAGAGTTTTTATTTTATTTTATTTTATTATTTATTTATTTATTTTTTCTTTTTGTAAAATGACCTCTTCTCAAAATGGTGGATGGTTGATGCCTGTCACCTGAGGGAAAGTGACCTTCCGTCCTACGCTATGAACGGCATTGCACCAGGCCACGTGCGTAAAAGGCAACCTACGCGCATCATTCTGATCTTGCATGTTAGCACTTAGTCCTGCAAAGTATCCATACAATCATAAAATCATACATTCAAGAAGGTGGGGCAATATGGCACACTTTGCGTTTTATAGTCCACCATAAAATAATGTAAACTTTACAGCAATTGTTGTTTCACTTTATTTCCATTTTTGCACATTTTACTTTATTATTAGTGTTATGCTAAATTATTTATTTATTTATTATTTTCGTTCTAAAAAAACATAGTTTCGTTTTACAAAATCATGGTTTCATTCCAAAAAACCTGGTTTTGTTAAAAAAAAAAAAACTATTTTGTTCAATAAGACCTATTTTCGTTTTATAAAACCTAGTTTCGATCAAAAAACTTAGTTCGTTTGTATAAAGCTCGGTTTCGTTATAAAGAAAACCTAATTTCGTTCTAAAAAACCTGGTTTCAATCAAAAGCCCTATCTTTGTTCAATGGGACCTATTTTCGTTCTAAAAAAAACCTAGTTTCGTACTAAAAGAACCTGGTTTTGTTCAGAAATCTATTTTTGTTCAATAAGACCTATTTTCGTTTTATAAAACCTAGTTTCGATCAAAAAACTTAGTTCGTTTGTATAAAACTCAGTTTCGTTATAAAGAAAACTTAATTTCGTTTTAAAAAACCTGGTTTCGACCAAAAAATCAATTTTTGTTCTAAAAAATCTAGTTTTGGTCAAAGAACCTAATTTAATTTGTATAAAACTTAGTTTCGTTATAAAGAAAATCTAATTTCGTTCTAAGAAACCTAATTTCGTTTTGAAAAAAGCCTAGTTTCTTTCAAAAAACCTAGTTTTCTTCAATAGGATCTATTTTCGTTCTAAAAAACCTGGTTTCGATCAAAATATCAATTTTTGTTCAATAGGATCTATTTTCGTTCTATAAAACCTAGTTTCGATCAAAAAACCTAATTGCTTTCTAAAAAAACCTGATTTCATGCAAAAAATCTAGTTTTGCTCTATAGGACCTATTTTTCTTCTAAAAACCCTAGTTTCGTGCTAAAAAATCTAGTTTCGTTTAAAAAAATATATTTTTGATAAAAAAAATCCTATTTTTGTTCAAAAATGTCCACTATTTATGATTTCAATTTAATTTTAAAATCAGAGAGACATCTTATGAATTTTTTTTACGTTATATGTATGTATATGTAATTCTAATTTAATTTATTGAATATATATATATGTATAACTTTTCTTAAATTGAAAAAGACGGCAGAAACGTGAGTTAATAATTTATTTAAAGTTAGGAATTGATTCAAGATTCAAGGATTCGTGAATCTTCCTCAGGGCTGTGAAATCAGATCTTCGATCTTTTTTCCCCAACAATAAACGCTTCTTCCAACATCCAACTTGGATCGAAAGGCTACTCTTGTATAGTTTCTCCACAGTCGGTTCCGTTCCTTCTCACCTTCCGCATCGTCAGAGAATCGCCTTGAGCTCCTTCGTGTCGCGATTACACGACACAAAAGTGCGTTGTTTTATTTTTAAAAAAAATTATATATTTTCAATTATTTTTTACTGGATTTCGATTCAAAATAATTCTTTGGTTTAACTTTACCCAAAATTTGACTTATACCTCACTGGATTCAGGTTCAAAATTACTTTAATTTTATACTATTAAAATTTGAATTAGTTGAAAATTTTATAAATTAAAATCGAAATTTTTTAGAATTGAATTCGAGTTTGGTTAATTTTAATCCTAAAACGAAATTAAACTAGACTTTTGGTTCAACTTGAATCAAATTCAAGTAATTATGAAGTTTGAACCGATATCCAGTTTCAAATTAAAATTAAAATTTGTTTAAAATCATTTTTGCTTTATTTTTTTATTCGTATTTTTAATCATCTTGATTAAAAATATTTGTAGTAAGTTAAAAAGCCTTGAAAAGTTGGTGGTCCTGTTTAGAGAATTTTCAAAGTGTTTTTTGGATTAATTTTTCGTTTGTGATGAGTAGTGTTATCAGTGTTTGAGTGTTTTATCTTTTGTTATTGAAAATAGTTTTCTTGGGTGAAGTGTGCTAAGTGGCAACTCTGATTATAATAGAGAAAAGTGAGGAAAAGTTATTACTATAATTATAAATAATTATAACTATAATTATGAAGTGACGTTCCACATAGTTAGTGTTTACGTGATTAAATGCTAAATTATTGAAGGATATAATAATTCAATGGCTGGGGAAGTAATGTTGGCTTTAACTACGACTCATCGGCCAATCAGGCTTGAGATGGACGACGTCAGGGATATGGTCAGAAATGCTACTGTCACGACTATTTATGTGAGTTCTCATTTTATGAAATAGAAAAACACCAATTTTGATTCAAAAATATAGTTTTATTCAACAAAGTTAATTTCGGGTTTAACAAATCCAGTTTCGTTAAAAATACCAAGTTTTATTTTAAAGAAACTAGTTTCGTTCTGAAAAAGACCTAATTTCGTTCTAAAAACCTATTTTTGCGCTAAAAAGACCTAGTTTCGTTCTAAAAAATGTAGTTTTGTTTTAAAGAACCTCGTTTCGTTCTTGCAAACCTATTTTCGTTCTAAAAAAACCTAGTTTCGTTTTAAAAGACCTAGTTTTGTTTTAAAAGACCTACTTTCGTTCTGAAAAACTTAGTTTTGTTCTACAAAGATCTAGTTTCGTTCTTAAAAACCTAGTTTCGTTTTAAAAGACCTAGTTTCGTTTTAAAAGACCTAGTTTCGTTCTAAAAAAACCTAATTTCGTTTGCATTAAAAAACCTACTTTTGTTCTCAAAAGCCTAGATTTCTTTTAAAAAAGCTTACTTCCGTTCAAAAAAACCTAGTTTCGTTCTGAAAAAAACCTAATTTCGTTCTAAAAACCTAGTTTTGTGCTAAAAAGTCCTAGTTTCGTTCTAAAAAACGTAGTTTCGTTTTAAAGAACCCCGTTTCGTTCTTACAAACCTAGTTTCGTTCTTAAAAAAACCTAGTTTCGTTTTAAAAGACCTAGTTTCGTTTTAAAAGACATAGTTTTGTTTTAAAATACCTAGTTTTGTTCTGAAAAACCTATTTTCGTTCCAAAAAGACCTAGTTTCGTTCTTAAAAACCTAGTTTCTTTTATATAAAGAAACTAATTTTGTTCTAAATTAGCCAGTTTCGTCCTAAAGAACCAAGATTCGTTTAAAATTTGAATGATATTAAATTTCATATCGTATCAAATTTTCAACAATTTTAAAACCTTCTCTGATGATAATGTAAAAATATGAAAGAGTAATTTTCAATGAGTAAAATTTTGATTCAAGTATATGAGTTGTACAATAATTTTAATAATACGTAAAATCTTTTTAGATTTCATTTAAACACTTGCTGGTTATGCCGCAGATGGAAGTGAATTAATTTGTGGCAAATCGGTAACAATCATCTTTCCCTCTGTATTTTTCTGGAATACTTGTGCAACGCGATTCCTTGGATTATAAAATACCACAGCCATATAATTGGAGATTGAAGTATATTCACATCTATTTGGCAATACTATTCGTTGACCTTTTATCAAATCATAAGTTTGATGAGGAAGCTCAGATTTATGAACTGGTCGTCGAGGTGGACTAAAATTTCCTTCTTCTCTAGAACTTCCTGAACTCAATTCTGTAAAAAGAAATTGGAAGTTTTTAAATTTGTTTCTGTAGACTGGAATAATAGCTTTTAGTTATTATAACAATTGAATAATTAGTCAACATTAGGCAATTAACTGTGTGCAGAAGATATTACGGAATTTAAAAAGATTTCTAGAAGTTTTATAAAACGTCAGGAAATTTTAAGGATTTTTTAAACAGATTTCAAGGGATTTAAATAAAAAGGTTTCATTTTGAAGTTTTGAAAATTTCGTGGGGAATTTCGATAGATTTTATAATATTAAATATCTTGAATTGATTCTTTTAAAATATTGTTGGATGTTTAAAAAAGGAATTATTTTATTCAATATTCTTCGAAATCAATGTTAAAATCAAATTCAAAATTAAGCATTCGATTTTTCTACATTTTTATAGTACGTAGTATTAATAATATTAGTATATTATACTTACGAATAGAATTCAGTAAAACCACGAATGTAATGAGTAGAATGCCAACAACGTTCTTCATTTTTTTTTAGACAGAGACTCAAAAATTGACTTCTATAGAATTTTCTCAACTATTATTAAACTTTTTTTAACTTTCTATTTATACTAAATACGATCTGAGTACATACTAAATTTTTGTCATGTGAAGATAAAGAAGTACAAATATTCTTATCTGTTTAGTGTATATAAAGTGATCATGTAATTTTTGGTGAAAAAAATCAGGATTAGAGTTTCTAGAATGAATTACAGGAATGTAATTAAAGTCCAAATAGAATCTAATTTCGTCTTAAAAAACCTATAGTTTCGTTTAAAGAAACTCGTTGTCAAAAACCTCGTTTCGTTGCTAAAAACATAGTTTCGGTTTAAAAAAACCTAGTTTTGTTCTGAAAAACCTAATTTCGTTCTCAAAAACCTAGCTTCGTTCTAAAAAGACCTAGTTTCGTTCTCAAAAGCTTAGTTTCAGTTTAAAAAACCTAATTTCATTCTATTATATAAATTTAGTTTCGTTTTAAAAAGAACCTAGTTTCGTTCTAAAAGAAACCTATTTTCGTTCTCAAAACACTTAGTTTTGTTCTCGAAAGCTTAGTTTCAGTTTAAAAAACCTAATTCCATTCTGTAAATCTAGTTTCGTTTTAAAAAGAACCTTGTTTGGTTAGAAACATCTAATTTTATTTTAAAGAACCTAGTTTCGTTCTGAAAAACCTTGTTTTATTCTAAGTAACGCAGTTTCATCCAAAAAAAACCTAGTTTCGGTCAAGAAGTCTAATTTTGATAGTAAAAAATTCAGGTTCGTCTAAAGAAAACTTGGTAATGTCCTAACAACCTAGTTTCGCTTAATAAAGTTTACTCTGTTTCAAACAAACCTAGTTTCCTTCAAAAATACCTAGTTTCGTCCAAAAAGAGTTAATTTCGTTCTAAATAACCTAGTTTTGGTCTAAAAACCTAGTTGCGTTCAATAGAACCCAGTTTCGTTCTGAGAAGAACCTAGTTCCGTTCTAAGAAGAACCTAGTTCCGTTCTAAGAAGAACTTAGTTCAATAGAACCTAGTTTTGTTCTAAAAAAATCTAATTTCGTTATAAAAAACCTAGTTTCGTTCTAAAAAAATATAAATTTTGTCTAAAAAACCTATTTTTGTTTTCCACAAATCTAAAACCTTCTCTGATGATAAGGTAAAATATGTAAGAGTAATTTGCAATCAATAAATCTTTTATTCAAGTATATGAGGTGTACAATTTACACACAAAATCTTTCTGGATTTCATTTAACGATTTGATGGTGGTGCCCCACATGCGGAGGTTAAAGTTGATTTGCAGCTTATAGAGGATATACTTTGGTAATAACCATACCATTCGGTCCTCTTTGGTACACCTTCATGACGCGAGTATATGGATTATTATATACTACAGCCACACTATCTCCAATGGAAGTATAATGACCAAAATTTGGCAATAATATTTGTTGACCTTTTCTCATATCATAAGTATTATAAGGACGCTCAGAATTAAGAACTTGTCGTCGAGGAGGATTAATACTTCCTTCTCCTGTAAAACTTCCTGAACTGAATTCTGTAAAAAGAAATTGGAAGTTTTTAGATTTGTTTCTGTAGACTGGAATAATAGCTTTTCGCCATTTTGACAATTGAATAATTAGTCAACATTAGGCAATTAACTGTGTGCAGTAGATATCAAGGAATTTAAAAAGATTTCAAGAAATTTTATAGAATTATAATAAAATATTAAAATGAAAAATATAAAAATAATTAATTAATATTTAAAATAATTTCTAACGGATTTCAGGATATTTAAAGAAATTGATTTAGTTATCAATATTAAGTTATGATTTTTTTTGGAGTGGAAAATACTAATCTTAAATTTTTGTAAAAATAAAAAAACATGAAAAAAAAAATTTTTATAAATGTCAATATTTAGGACCAGATAAACGTATACCTTAAGGCCATGTAAGACTTACCCGATCCCTACCTTATCGACATTTTTTTCTCTGCAACGCTACGTCTACATTTATTGAAATATCAAATTAAAAATTTCTAAAATTGAAGCTAAAGCATTAAGGTACGTTTATCTGATCCTAAATATTGATATTTATAACAAAAAATTTTTTTCAAAAAAGTTTTTTTTATTTTTACAAAAATTTAAGACCAGATAAACATACTTTAGCATATTTTCTTTAATTTTAGAAATTTTCAATTTGAAATCTTAATAAATGTAGACGTATAGTTGCAGAGAAAAAAATGTCGGTAAGGTAGGAATCGGGTAAGTCTTACATGGCCTTAAGGGGGTATTCTAGTCTAGAAGTACAAATATTGGGTGTTTTTTGAAATTCGATTTAAAAAAAACTAAAAATATTTTTACCATAAACTCTTTTACAGAACATTTATTCATATTCCAACAATATGTAAAAAAATTTAGAAAAAAAAATTCGAAAATTAAACAAGTTACAGGCTGATGAAGTAGGGGGTGTCGAAAAAACGGTGCGTCCGTATTGACACGATTCCAACCCTTCTGGTGGTCGGAAAAAAAAAAAAAAGATTCTTAATCAGTAAGAATGTCGCTATCGTTTTAACTAGGATAAATTAAAAAAAAAATTTTTTTTGACAAAATGACGACTGTTTGAAAAAAAAGGTGATTTTTTGCCCTTTTTTCAAGATTAAACATTTTTTTAAAATAGTAAAAATCAAAATTTTTAAATGATCCTAGTTCAGACGATAAAGGGACATATAAAGAAGGTCCACACCAAATTTCAAGTTAAGGTAAAGTGGCCATTACTGGGACAGTGTAAGAAGTGTGTCCTATACTGAGACGATATTAAATAATGTTTGCTATCTATTACATCTTAAAATAGAACATAAAAGCAAAAATTGTTTAATATTTTCGAGATCCTTACTTATTTAATTACACTATTTGTATTTGTTTTGATAAGTTAAATGTTTTATAAAAAAATAATAAAAAGTGGTCCTTAATGAATGCGTATGAACCTCGTAAAAACTCGCCATTTTGCTTGTGTTTCAAAAATATGAGCCTAACTTTTCTGTCCTCGATTTAATGAAATTTTGCACATACATAGGCGAAATATTATTTCAACACATTTTGCTTATGTTCATAAATGAAATGAGTGCTTATTTCGATTATTTCATTGAATATTTTTTTTTAAATCTTGTGTTCCATTATTGGACAAGTTTTTTAATGAGTTGCCTAAACTGAAACGGGATGAATTGAATTCACAAATTAAAGCTCTTAAAATTACCATAAAAAACGAAGTGAATAAAGAAAACCTAGTTGCATTAGAAGAGCAGATGAACACCTTAATCAATAATATTGCAAAAATTGAAGGAGAACTTGTGAATGTTGAAGTGCAGTCTCTACAATCAAAAATAAAAATAAAACAAGAGCAGATTTAAAGATTTTTAATACTTATAATTAGGTATCTAAACTGTCATGAAACATTTAAAGACTGTTTAAAGTTTATATTTAAAGTTTAATGTTTTCTAAGAGATGAAAAATAAATTATTTAATTTAAAGAAAAAATGTTCATGTTGATATGAAAAATGTTTATGTTCGTGTTCAAATGTATTTTATTAAAAAATTAAGATAAATAAATGAAGTTCTTATGTTCCACAATATAATCGATTTTTATTCTTTTAATGTACCATAAATTTTACAGTGAATTCGCAACTTCATTCTAATTAGTCCCATTTAATTTTGCTTGTCCCAGTATAATGGTTAAAATGACTATCTTTGAAAATACGGTATTTTAATACTTATAATGCATTAATCATCCTATATTATTGTGGGAATCTGATCACGAATGTGTTGGCTATCTGCTATAATGTTTCTTTTATGGAATAAAGCAACATAATTTTCTTTAATTATGCTTATGTGACTTAGGTTGTCGTAAGTGTCCCAGTAATGGCCACTTTACCTTAATCGGTTTATTAGAACTTCAGAAATCATGTCAAAGGTGACGAAAAAAGTAGTTTCGAGAAAAACGCGTTTAAAGATTTGAGCAAAGTTGCACTCAGTTTTCTCTTACATTTCGTTAATCCGCGATTCCTACTCCATACATTGGACCATATGGTTGGACCATACATTCCTGCTCCAAACATTTCCACCCACTGTGGACCGGCTATCTCGCTATGTTACTAAAATGACTGCATATGAAATGGCTATAACTCTGTCAATCATCGAAATTATAAAAAATCCTTCGGAGGATATATTCTTGGAAGCCTAATCTTTGGAAATATGCAAAAAAATCGATTTTTTCAAAATTCTAGACTAGAATACCCTACCCCATTATTGAATACTAGCTTTAATTTTAGAAATTTTCAATTTAATATCTCAATAAATGTAGACGTAGCGTTGCAGAGAAATAATGTCGGTAAAATAGGGATCGAGTAAGTCTTACATGGCCTTAAGTAAGACAGCTTTCAACATCTTTAATAGATTATCACATATTTTTACTATGTTTTAGAATTTCTATGAATACAATATTAGCATTCCAAATTTGACACATTTTTGATAGATTAATAAGAAATAATAATATTAATGAATATCAGTACATTTGACATTATATGCTTCATATTACAGTATACTATTATTATTATTATTATTATTATTATTATTATTATTATTACTCTATCTATATTTACCAATAGAACAAAATAAGACCGCCAACGTTATGAATACAGTTCCAATATTAATTAGTCCCATTTTTTAAATATGCGGGTATAACGTTCCTTCAAAAATTACTTGAATATTGTGGAAAACGTGCAATTATTTAGTCGTATATATGTGTGCCTCAGATAAAGTATATGCTATAAATCAACAGGATTAAATATAAGAAAAGGCCGCATCCTAATTTTGGTTTACTATACTTTATGTAGACATGTCCTTAAACTGTTTCACAATTGTTAAGATGAATTGTTGTACTAAAAATGATTTATGTAGTTTATACTTTTTTTTGACGAGATATTTTTCTAACAGTAAGTTGAAGATAGGATAACATAATCTTAATTTATTGTTGTTGGGTAATTTTTTAATGTGCATATTAACAAATGAAAAAATTATTAACCGAGAAGTTAAACTCCGCCTTAAAAATAAGAATAAATTTTTCGAATTTCTTAGTTATACCATATAAATTCTCCGTAAATAGAATTTGTAAATGAAAACCTAATTTCGTCCAAAAAAATTTAGTTTCTATCGAAAAACCTAGTTTCATTCTAAATAACTTAGTTTCGTTCTATAAAAAGAATACTTTCATTCGAAAAAAAAAACCTTGTTTCGTTCTGAATAACCCATTTTCGACTACAAAAAAAAACCTAGTTTCATTCTAAAATTCTTGCCTTCGGTCAAAAAAAAATTTTTTTTTCAAAAACACCTAGTTTCGTCCAAAAAAGTCTAACTACGTTATAAATAACCTAGTTTTAGGTTATTTACCTAGGTCAACAATAGTTTCGTCCCAAAAAACCTATTTTCGTTCTGAAAAACCTAGTTTTGTTTTAAAATACCTAGTTTCGTTCTGAAAAACCTAGTTTTGTTTTAAAAGACCTATTTTCGTTCTAAAAAATCTTTTTTCGTTATAAAAAAACCTAGTTTCGTCTAAAGAACACTGTTTTCGATCTAAAAAACGTAGTTTTGTTTTGAGAAACCCAGATTCTTTTTAAAACACCTAATTTTGTTTTTAAAAAGAAACCTAGTTTCGTTCTAAAAACCTAATTTCGTTCTAGAAAATCTAGTTTCGTTCAAAAAGACCTAGTTTCGTTCTTAAAAACCTAGTTTCGTTTAAAAAAAACCTAGTTCCATTTTAAAAGACCTAGTTTCGTTTTAAAAGACCTATAAGTTGCGTTTTGAAAAACATAGTTTCGTTCTGAAAAACCCAGTTTCGTTCTGAAAAATCTAGTTGTGTTTAAAGACCTAGTTTCGTTCTAAATAAAAAAAAAACCTAGTTTCGTTCTAAAAAAAGACCTAGTTTCGCTATAAAAACCTTGTTTTGGTTTAAAAAGACCTAGTTTCGTTCTAAAAAACTTAGTATCGTTCTAAAAAGACCTATTTTCGTTCTGAAAAACCAAGTTCGTTCCAAATAACGTATGTTCGTAAATAACGACTTTCGTTCAAAAAAATCTAGTTATGTTCTGAAAAACCTTGTTTGATTCTGAATAACCAAAAACCTATAGGTTCTAAAAAATCTAGTTTCGGTCAAAAAGACTGGTTGTGTTTAAATAAAATGCAGTTTAATAGTAATAATAATAATATTAATATTAATATTAATATTAATAATAATAAATACAAATGGTGCTGGACACTTCCAGAAGGAATAGAAATTTAACATAATTTTTCAGAAGCAGCAAACGAACAATAAAAGTTAAAAACCAAACATAAGTTGCACAAAATTTTAACAGAATCATTCTCGTTTAGAAGATAGAGGGTTTTAAGGTAGAGGTAACATTTCGGTTTCAACCTTACCATGATGTATTCCTCTCTGAAATACATGTACAATACAAGTATTTGGATTAAAAAATATTACAGTCGGTTCATTTGAGATTGAGGTATAAAAACGTCCATTTGGCAATAATATTCGTTCACCCATTGGCAAATTAACAGTTCTTGGACGCTCGGAATTATCGGCGTGAGGTCGACGAGGATTTTGATTTCCTTCTCCAATAGTTCCTGAACTCAATTCTATGAAAAGAAATTGAAAGTTTGTATATTCGTTTCTGTAGACTGGAACTTTATCTTTTCGTCATTTTAGCAATTGAATAATTAGTCAACATTAGGCATTTATAACTGTATGCAGTAGATACCATAAGGAATTAGAAATATTCTGTTACATTGAAGTTTCGGAAATTTCTTAGGATTTTAATAGATTTTACAATATTAAATATCTTGAATTGATTCTTTCAACATATTGTTGGTTGTTTAAAGAGGAATTATTTTATTCGATATTTTTCGAAATCAATGATAAAATAAAATTCAAAATAAAGCATTCGATTTTTCTACATTTTGGTGTAGTATTAATTATATTAATATTAATATTATATTATATTTACGAATAGAATTCAGGAAAACTATGAATGTAATGAGTAGAATTCCAACAACTTTCTTCATTTTTTTTAGATAGGCACTCAAAAATTGACTCCTCTAGAATTTTCTGAACTATTATTAAACTTTTTTTTAACTTCTATTTATACTAAACACGATATGATTACTAAACTTTAATGGTTTAAATTTAGGTATGAAACACGAGAAGATAGAATATGAATAATAAATATTGTTATCAATTTACATAATCCATATCATCCATATCAATTTAGCTCATAAAGTAACAAAATATTAGTTCCGTTCTAAAGTAAAGTGTCAAAATATAGTTCCGTTCTAAAAAAAAAACATAGTTTCCTTGTCAAAAACATAGTTTCGTTTTCAAAAACCTAGTTTCGTTCTGAAAAACCTAGTTTCGTTTTAAACAACTTAAATATCGTTTTAAAAAATTTATTATTAAATATTAAATATTTTAGTAAATATTAAATATTAAATATTTTAAATATTTAAATATTTTTAAAAAAATCTAGTTTTGTTATTAAAAGCCTAGTTTTCTTTAAATAAATCTAGTTTCGTTCCAAAAGAACCTAACTTATAAGATTCATATTATTATACATATTAATATTACTCTATCTTTTCTTAATAATAGAAAAAGATAAGACGGCCAAAGTTGTGAGCAGAGTTCCAATATTAAACAGTCCCATTTTTTCAAAATGTAGGTGAAGTTTCTTTAAAAGATTACTTGAATACTATGGAAAACGTACATTTATTTTTTCCTATATATACATGCCTCAGATTAATCTATATTTACAATATTTGTACACTCAAGGCCGTGCAGTCGTGCACTCAAGGCGTATAATTGTTCTTTAATCTTTGATTTTCTTTATACAAATATTTTACATGAGGTGATATTAACTCTTGTTTGAAATTGTTTTTAATTACTGTTGATAGAAATCTGCTTTCGTTAAAAAGATTGTTTCATTCGAAGAAACTATTTTCGTTCTGAAAAACCTTGCTTGGTTCTAAATAACCCAGTTTCATCCAGAAGAAACCTAATTTCGATCAAACAGGCCTAATTTCGTTCCAAAACGTTTTTCGTTTGTAAAAAATTCAGTTTTGTGTAAAGAAAACCTTGTCCTCTTCTAAACAACCCAGTTTCGTTTAATATAAAGTTTACTCTGTCTCAAACAAACCTAGTTTCTTTTAGAAACACCTAGTTTTGTCCAAAATTACCTAATTTCGTCCAAAAACGCCTAATTTCGTTCTGAATAACCCAGTTTCGGTTAAAAAACCTATAGTTTCTTCAAAAATAAACTTAGTTTCGATAAAAAAAGCCTATTTTTGCTCTAAATAACCTATTTTTGTTGTAAAAATCTCAGTTTCCTACAAAAAACCTTGTTGCGTTGAAAAGGACCTACTTTCGTTCTAGAAGAACCTAGTTTCGTTCTAAAAAACCTAGTTTCGTTCTAAAAAGACCTAGTTTCGTTCTCAAAAGCTTAGTTTCAGTTTAAAAAACTTAATTTCATTCTATTATATAAATTTAGTTTCGTTTTAAAAAGAACCTAGTTTCGTTCTATAAGAAACCTAGTTTCGTTCTCAAAACACCTAGTTTTGTTCTCAAAAGCTTAGTTTCAGTTTAAAAAACCTAACTTCATTCTATTATGTAAATTTAGTTTCGATTTAAAAAGAACCTAGTTTCGTTCTGAAAAAAAACCTATTTTCCTTCTAAAAAACCTAGTTTCGTTTTAAGAAACCTAGTTTTATTATCAAAAACCTAATTCCATTCTGTAAATCTAGTTTCGTTTTAAAAAGAACCTTGTTGGGTTAAAAACATCTAATTTTATTTTAAAGAACCTAGTTTTGTTTTGCACAAATCTAAAACCTTCTCTGATGATAAGGTAAAAATATGTAAGAGCAATTCTCAATCAATAAATCTTTTATTCAAGTATATGAGGTGTACAATTTACACACAAAATCTTTCTGGATTTCATTTAAGGATTGGATGGTGGTGCAGGATGTACTTGGGTAAAAACCATACCATTCGGTCCCTCTTGGTACACCTTCATGATGCGAGTTTCTCGATTATTATATACTACAGCCTGACTATCTGCAATGGAAGTATAATAACCATAATTTGGCAATAATATTTGTTGACCTCTTCTCAAATTGTAAGTACAATAAGGACGCTCAGATTGAAGAACTTGTCGTCGAGGAGAATTAGAATTTCCTCCTTCTCTATGACTTCCTGAACTCAATTCTGTAAAAAAAAATTGGAAGTTTTTAGATTTTTTTCTGTAGACTGGAATAATAGCTTTTCGCCATTTTGTGCAGTAGATATCAAGAAATTTAAAAAGATTTCAAGAAATTTTATAGAATTAAAATAAAATAATAAAATTAAAAATATGAAAATAATTATTTAATATTTAGAATAATTTGTAACAGATTTCAAGGTATTTAAAGAAATTGATTTAGTTATCAATATTAAGTTATGATTTTTTTGTAGTGGGAAATAATGTTGAAAAAATTGTATCTTAAGGCCACGTAAGACTACCTGATCCCTACCTTAGCAAAATTTTTTTCTCTGCAACACTAAGTCTACATTTATTGAGTTATCAAATTGAAAATTTCTAAAATTAAAGAAAATAAGCTAAGGTGTGTTTATCTGGTCTTAAATTTTTGTAAAAATGAAAAAAATGTAAAAATTTTTTTTTTATAAATTTCAATATTTAGGACCAGATAAACTTACCTTAATGCTTTAGCTTCAATTTTAGAATTTTTCAATTTGATATCTCAATAAATGTAGACGTAGCGTTGCAGAGAAAAAATGTCGGTAAAATAGGGATCGGGTAAGTCTTACATGGCCTTAAGTAAGACAGCTTTCAACATCTTTAATAGATTATCACATATTTTTACTATGTTTTAGTATTTCTATGAATACTAAATGTATTTGTAATACTTTACCATAAGAGCAAATTAGTTATACCAATTATACGTTCATAATAATAAATATTTTTACCTAATAAGAGTCAATAAACCTTGGTCTCATGTAGACGAAGGTTTATTGACTCTTATTAGCTAAAAATATTTATTATTATGAACGTATAATTGGTATAACTAATTTGCTCTTATTGTAAAGTATTACATGCCCTTAATAAGAAATAATAATATTAATGAATATTAGTACATTTGACATTATATGCTTCATATTACAGTATATTATTATTATTACTCTATGTATATTTACCAATAGAACAAAATAAGACCGCCAACGTTATGAATAGAGTTCCAATATTAATTAGTCCCATTTTTTAAAAATGCAGGTATAACGTTCCTTCTAAAATCACTTGAATATTGTGAAAAACGTACATTTATTTAGTCGTGTATATATGTGCCTCAGATAAAGCCATATGCCATAAATTAACAAAATTAAATATAAGAAAAGGCCACGTCCGAATTTTGGGTTTACTATCTTTATGTAGACACGTGTCCTTAAATAGTGTCACAATTTTTAAGAGGAATTGTTACACTACAAATTATTTATGTATTTTATATCTTTTTTTTGACGATATATTTTTCTAACAATAAATTTAAGATAATCTTCATTTATTGCTGTTGGGTAATCTTTTAATGTACATATTAACTTTATAGCCTATATTATTATCTACAAAATGAAAAAATAATTAACCGAGAAGTTAAACTCCGCCTTAAAAATTGGAATAAATTTTTCGAATTTCTTAGTTATATACCATATAAATTCTCCGTAAATAGAATTTGTAAATGAAAACCTATAATTTCGCCAGCCATTTTGGATAAAAATTCAAAAAGCTGGAGCATTTTGAAAAATTTTGAAACCACTTTTTTTTTAATTTACAAATTCTATGCACGGATGTTCGTAGTACTCAAAAAGTCGAACAATTTTTCCTAACGATTTTTTTGAATAAAAAAAAATTGAAAGACAACATTTTGAAAATCCAAAAAAATGAAAGAAAACTTAAATTAGAAGCCAAACAACGCACGATATAAAAAAAAAAGTCTAAAGATGAAAAATGTTTCTTTTTGAACACCCTATAGAATAGATATAACAACTTTTTTAATTTCCTTAAAAAATCGAAAATTCAAATTTTGAGCCAAATAACATGAGATGCAGAGAAAATGATAAGGAAAATAGTTATTGCACTGTTAAAAAAAACTTCAATTACTTTAGTTGAAGTTTTATTCAATTACCGCAGCTGAATGAATTTTAAATAAAATACAGTTGATTTTTCAACCAAATAGTTGAATTTTCAATCACAGCAAATGAAAAATGGTTGAATTTTCAATATATTTTCTAACAGTGTTTCTAACCTAGTTTCGTTCTAAAAAAAAACCTAATTTCGTCCTAAAAAAACGACCTAGTTTCGCTCTAAAAACCTAGTTTTGGTTTAAAAAGACCTAGTTTCGTTCTAAAAAACCTAATATCGTTCTAAAAAGACCTATTTTCGTTCTGAAAAACCAAGTTTCGTTTCAAATAGCGTATGTTCGTAAATAACGACCTTCGTTCAAAAAATCTAGTTATGTTCTGAAAAACCTTGTTTGATTCTGAATAATCAAAAACCTAAAGGTTGTAAAAAATCTAGTTTCGGTCAAAAAGACTGGTTGTGTTTGAATAAAATGCAGTTTAATAATAATAATAATAATGATAATAATAATAATAATAGTAATAATAATAATAATAATATTAATAAATCTTTATTGAGTCTTCAAAATACAAATGGTGCTGGACACTTCCAGACGGAATAAAAGTTTAACATAATTTTCCAGAAGCAGCAAACGAACAATAAAAGTTAAAAACCAAACATAAGTTGCACAACATTTTAACAGAATGAATGAGTAATTCGTCAGCCGTGTTGCCGTAATTTTCAATGAATAAAGTTATCATTCTCGTATAGGAGGTAGAGGGTCTCTAGGTAGAGGTAACATTTTGGCTTCAACCGTAACACCATCTATTGTTTTCTGAAATACATTCGCAACACGAGTATTTTGATTATAAAATATTACAATTGGTTCATTTGAGATTGAGGTATAAAAACGTCCATTTGGCAATAACTTTCGTTCACCAATTGGCAAATTAACAGTTGTTGGACGCTCGGAATTATCGGCGTGATGTCGACGAAGATTTTGTCCTCCTTCTGGAAAAGTTCCTGAACTCAATTCTGTGAAAAGAAATTGAAAGTTTGTAGATTTGTTTCTGTAAACTGGAACTTTATGTTTTCGTCATTTTAGCAATTGAATAATTAGTCAACATTAGACATTTATAACTGTATGCAGTAGATACCATCAGGAATTAGAAATATTTCTGTTACATTGAAGTTTCGGAAATTTCGTAGGATTTTAATAGATTTTACAATATTAAATATCTTGAATTGATTCTTTCAACATATTGTTGGTTGTTTAAAGAGGAATTATTTTATTCGATATTTTTCGAAATCAATGTTAAAATCAAATTCAAAATAAAGCATTCGATTTTTCTACATTTTGGTATAGTATTAATAATATTAATATTAATATTATATTATATTTACGAATAGAATTTAGTAAAACTATGAATGTAATTAGTAGAATTCCAACAACGTTCTTCATTTTTTTTAGATAGGCACTCAAAAATTGACTCCTCTAGAATTTTCTAAACTATTATTAAACTTTTTTTTAACTTCTATTTATACTAAACACGATATGATTACTAAACTTTAATGGTTTGAATTTATGTATGAAACACGAGAAGATAGAATATAAATAATAAATATTGTTATCAATTTACATAATCCATATCATCCATATCAATTTAGCTTATAAAGTAACAAAATATTAGTTCCGTTCTAAAAACCTAATTTCGTTTTAAACAACTTAATATCGTTTTAAAAAAACTAGTTTTGTCCTCAAAAACCTAGTTTTCTTTAAATAAACCTAGTTTCGTTCGAAAAAAACCTAACTTCGTCCTAAAAAATCTAGTTTCGTTTTAAAAAACCTACTTTCGGTCACAAAAATCCTAGTTTGGTTTATAAGTACCGAGTTTCGGTTTAAAGAACCTAGTTTCGTTCAGTAGACCCTTGTTTAGTTCTAAAAATTCAACTTTCGTTGAAAAACACTTATTTTCTTTTAAAAAAATGTTATAAAATAGCAAACTATACAGATATATATTATTATACATATTAATATTACTCTATCTTTTCTTACCAATAGAAAAAGATAAGACGGCCAAAGTTGTGAGCAGAGTTCCAATATTAAATAGTCCCATTTTTTCAAAATGTAGGTGACGTTTCCGTAAAAGATTACTTGAATACTATGGAAAACGTACATTTATTTTTTCCTATATATACATGCCTCAGATTAATCTATATTTACAATATTTGTACACTCAAGGCCGTGCAGTCGTGCACTCAAGGCGTATAATTGTTCTTTAATCTTTGATTTTCTTTATACAAATATTTTACATGAGGTGATATTAACTCTTGTTTGAAATTGTTTTTAATTACTGTTGATAGAAATCTGGTTTCGTTAAAAAGATTGTTTCATTCGAAAAAACTATTTTCGTTCTGAAAAACCTTGCTTGGTTCTAAATAACCCAGTTTCATCCAGAAAAAACCTAGTTTCGATCAAAAGGCCAAAACGTTTTTCGTTTGTAAAAAATTCAGTTTTATGTAAAGAAAACCTAGTCCTCTTCTAAACAACCCAGTTTCGTTTAATATAAAGTTTACTCTGTCTCAAGCAAACCTAATTTCGTTTAGAAACACCTAGTTTCGTCCAAAATGACCTAATTTCGTCCAAAAACGTCTAATTTCGTTCTAAATAACCCAGTTTCGGTTAAAAAACCTAGTTTCTTCAAAAATAAACTTAGTTTCGATAAAAAAAGCCTATTTTTGCTCTAAATAACCTATTTTTGTTGTAAAAATCCCAATTTCCTATAAAAACCTAGTTGCGTTCAAAACGACCTACTTTCGTTCTAGAAGAACCTAGTTTCGTTCTAAAAAACCTAGTTTCGTTCTAAAAAGACCTAGTTTCGTTCTCAAAAGCTTAGTTTCAGTTTAAAAAACTTAATTTCATTGTATTATATAAATTTAGTTTCGTTTTAAAAAGAACCTAGTTTCGTTCTCAAAACACCTAGTTTTGTTCTCAAAACACCTAGTTTTGTTCTCAAAAGCTTAGTTTCAGTTTAAAAAACCTAACTTCATTCTATTATATAAATTTAGTTTCGATTTAAAAAGAACCTAGTTTCGTTCTGAAAAAA
>CAJFCO010000095.1:1021411-1058656 GCA_904066015.1 Synergus gifuensis | reverse complement strand
TTATTATTATTATTATTATTATTATTATTATTATTATTATTATTATTATTAAAATTAAAATGAACTCGTGCACTTGTGTAACTAAATTTTTTGGGTGTTGGCGTGAAGCTCTGGATCGAATCAAACGTACATATAATATTGTAAGAATGTGAAAACGAGGTGTGGACAAGTCTAGGTCATTAAAAATCAATTTTCTTTAGTTTTTTTTTTTTTTTTTTTAATATTTATTTAGAAAATACTAGAAGACGATTTGAGCATTTTTAATGTGAAGAATTTTTTTCTCAAATTTCTCAATTAAAAATTTTAATTTGTACGTTTTTATTTCCGTAAATTAAATAAATATTAAATTAAATAAACAATTTCATGTATTTGATTACAAAACAATAAAAATAAAATTAAGTTTCAAAAAACTTACTTTTCTTGACAAAACACCTAGTCTGGTTTAAATAAAACCTACTTTCATTTAAAATACCCAGTTTCGTTCTAAGAAAAACCTAATTTAATTTTTTAAAAAAACGTAATTTCACTTTTAAAAAATATTTTCGTTTAAAAACCTAGTTTCGTTTACAAAATCTAGTTTCGTTCTAAATAAACAATTTTGTGTATATGAATAAAAAATAATGTTAAAAACATGAAAAAAAAAATTAGGGCCCTGGGATTCGAACCCTCAACTTTTATTTATACACCGAAAACTTTCAGTTGAGTTTCGGAAAATTCTAAAAACCGGTTTATGTCGAATCTGGTTGAAATTGAATAATTAATTTTAATTTAATTTTAATTTCTTCCTCATTTATTAAAAAAAAATAATAAAATAAAAATAAAAAAATAAAAAATGTGTGGGCGCCGGGATTTGAACCCTCAACTTTTACTTATACACTACAAACTTTCAGTTGAGCTGCGAAAAATTCTAAAAAGTGATTTTTATCTAATCTTGTTGATAATTGAATCAATAATTTCGATTTAATTTTTATTTCTCACATATTTATTAAAAAAAAAAACAAAAAAAATTATTAATGATATCGGCGCTAATTGATACGTAAGAAGATAGGAGATCTGACCGCGGGAAGTAACAATTCCGCGTTAACAGTTAACGCGATCATCGGTGCGTGTATCGCGATCCAGATACGAAACAGTGCGAGTTTCTTGAACACGAGCTGCCTTTTCTTACAGTTGGCAATAGTGCACTCCAGGCTCCTCTTCAAGTGCCTTCTTTCCCACAAAATTAAACTTTTTTCCCCTATTTTTACTACCTAAATTTATCTACTAATTAAAACTCATAAAAAAATGTTTTTAAATATTTAAAAAAAAAAACATATATACATATATGTAAGTTGGGAATGGAAATTTCGAGGTTCGGGATGCATAGAAAATATGAAAATCGATTTATTCTCGTGACGTAGAAGTGTATTGTGGAATACCATCAAAGGATTTCTGCCTCTGGATGATTTGGATACTTAAAGTTGTTTTGGTGAGAATTTTCTTATGATTTTTAGTTATTTACTTCTTTTCATCCAGTTTTTTTAATTTAATTTAATTTAAAAAAAAAACATTAGGTAATTGGAAATTTTAGCTATTTTACACAGGAAGGGTATAGAACTTTGAAAAATTTTTAAAAGTGGCATAAAAAAAAAGTTGAGACGTCGGGGATCGAACCCTAACTCTGCGATTTTAATTTTCTATTCTTTAATTTTTTTTCAAAATTGCAATTTTGAATATTCTAAATTGAAAATATTCTAATATTCTATTCTATTTTTGTTGGTATATTTGTATTCGTTCGATTTTTTTCTCTTTTAATTTTAGAATCCATTTTTTTAATATTATTTTTTATTTATTTGTTTTTCTATGACATTTGAGTGTCTCTTTTGATTCATTAAGTGGGTCCGACTAAATATGGAATTAGACGACATTTCGTAGTCTCCGAATATGTTTAAGAGACGATTAACAAAAGAGAGAGAGGCATAAAATTAAAAAAAAAGACGAAGAGTCGTTCTTCCGATTAAATTATTATTCTCATCGGTGGCTCGCCCACTTATTACGCTCCCACAACCTGTGTACAGTTTAACTTGTAATGGTGTAAGTACTGAATGAGCATAAAAGGAGCGATATGTGAATCAAGAAAAAATTTGTGTTCCTTCGTTTCTTGGCCAATGCTCGAGAAAACGAGATGAAATTCTTTCGGGTGACGGGAATTTGTAATCGAAAGTCAGGGACAAGATTATTTACTTCAAATAAATTTTTATGTACATCTTGCATTCGATTTGAATTTTTTAAATTATTCATTTGATTATTTTCTGTAATTCGATGTTTTATATTTATTTTCTTTTTTTTTTAAACGGTTGTTAAGAATAATTAGTTTTTATTTTTGGATATTTTCAAAATTAAATTTCATTTTAGGATAAAATATTACCAATTTTTTTTTAGGTTTCTTTTTACTTTCTGGAATCATTAAAAGTGTTCAAAAATTTGTTTCATTTTTTTAAATTTGGATGGTCTTGGTTTTTAAGATTCAAGTTTTGAGGGATTTTTTAAAAATATTTTTTTATCAAAAAAATTAATAATTACTTCCTTTTTATGATTTTTAAAAATTTTTATTAATTAAATGTAGTTAAATCATTTTGATAACATCGACATATTCTTTTTTCCTCTAGAGTATAAATAATTGTAGAATTGAAGCCTTAAAATTACACGACGTCTGGTATTTATTCTACTTAGTGGATTTCCAGCATAATAGAATACCTGGAAATAATTAGAATTTAATTTGATAGTCTATTTTTAAGTGGTTCTTGGTTTTCTTTGTGATATAAAGAAAATGATAAAAAAATTCTATCTGGAAAATAATTTTCTTTCTTTCGTTTTAAAAAAACCTTGTTTCATACAAAAAACCTAGTTTGATATTTTTAAACAATTTTTAAAATTATTATTATTATTATTATTACTGTTATTATTTATACTCAGTCTCTTTTTTGTTTATAAATCAAAAGAAGAAAATTCTCAGAATACAATTATGAAATCAAGTACAAAAGTTGTTAAGAAAGTATATACAGAACACGGTCAACGCACTCGAGAATTCTTGAAGGCGATTCCCGGATTATGCGAACAAACTTATACTCAGCATTTCTTGCCGCCAGAGGCGTTTACGTGACATAATTAATGTTTTTATCTCATTTTATCTCATTTAAGATAATACTTCTTTTTAATTCTTATTATTATATCACAGTTCTAAAAACTATTTTAATATTTCATTGTTTTCGTCCGATATTTTAGTCCACAGATTTTACTCTGTGCTAAATTTGAAATCTATTTAGAATTTAAGGCCATGCAAGACTTACTCGATCCCTACCTTACCGACATTTTTTCTCTGCAACCCTACGTCTACATTTATTGTGATATCAAATTGAAAATTTCTACAATTGAAGCTAAAGCATTAAGGTACGTTTATCTGGTCCTAAACATTGTCAAAAAAAGATTTTTTCAAAAAAATTTTTTCTATTTTTACAAAAATTTAAGACTAGATAAACATACCTTAGCATATTTTCTTTAATTTTAGAAATTTTCAATTTGATATCTCAATAAATGTAGACGTAGCGTTGCAGAGAAAAAAATATTGGTAAGGTGGGGATCGGGTAAGTCTTACATGGCCTTAAGGGCATGTGTTACTTACCACATGAGCAAATTTAGATAACCCAGGTTTTTTTTTACAATTTTTACATTTTCAAAAAAATTATAGTCAACATCCGTCAAGAATGTGAATATGGACGAATGTTGACTACAATTTTTTTGAAAATGTAAAAATTGTAGAAAAAAACCTGGGTTATTTAAACTTGCTCATATGGTAACTAACACATGCCCTTAAAGGTCTCTAAATTTAGCAGAGACACAAACCCTCTAATGTCGGTAATGTCAATAAGTGTTGGTAAAAAAATTTTACTAAATGATTTGTGTCTGATTTTCTATTCTTTGTATGCCAATAAGATTTTAAAGAAACATTTCTTGCTATTGTGATTCAAGTAGTCGGTTTTTTTATTTTTTCTTGAAACAAATACAAATACGCAAATCTCGCGTTGGCGAGACTCACGGCGGACTAGAACTGCCTACACCCCGAATGCAGTTTGCCCACGCCAGGAAATTTTTACAAATTCTTGCTTTTAAATGATAAAAGACAAAATATTATTATTATTATTTTATTATTATTAAAAATATTTCCGGAAAAATATAGACGTGAAAAAGCGAAATAAAGAGGAAATAAAGCCAATAAAAAAATAAACAAGAAATATAAAGGAGTTACCGAATTCCAGATGCCATAAATGGGAAAAAGTCAATTACAGAGAAATGAAGAAAATTACAGTGAAAGTTGACGAGTGTCTTTGCTTTTGATTCAACTTTTAAAGTATTAAGTGAAAATAAAAATCATTTTTCTTTAAAATTGAAAAAAAAAATGTCACAAGAATTATTTAGTATTTTAGTTACTAATTTTTTTTCTATCTATAGATTTTTAAATATTTTTAATTATGATCGCTTTAAATTATTTTTTTTTTTAATTTGAATTTCGCAAAAAATTGGACCATTTACAATTTTGGTTTTCCAAATTTGGATCTTTTACAATCTGAACGAATTTCTCTTATTTTTATTTATTTATTTTTTATTTTGTTGAGAAAAGTAAGTTTTTTATGTAGATTCCTATTATCGACATTTACCGACCTTTGGAGAATTCGTGGGTTCGTGTACGGGCTAAATTAAAAATTAAAACCTTTTAGGTATATTTATAGTAATTTTTATTATGCTCTTAATAAAAATATAAATTTTGATAATATAGAATGTTTTTGTAATTTACTTTTTATCTATTTAAATAGTATAATGTGATTATTAACTAATTATTAATTAAGTGCCATTTATAAATGGAGCAGATCGATCTTTATGCATTTATCCCGCCTCATGTGGCGAAGCACTGAGCGCGAAATTTTAAATTAACTAGCAATAAAATTTAATTCAGAAACACTTGATTGAAAAAAAGAAAACAAATAAATTGTTTAGTGTAATATTTCTATTTTTAATATAAAAATAATTAAATTCAACATTTCAATTTTTAATTTTTTTTTTTTTTAATTTATTACGCAGAGAAACTACTTAAAGTAGTTTTTGTAGAAAATAGAAAAAAAGGGAGGTTGGAGAACGCCTTTCGAGTTGCGAAATGCGTTTTCTAGCTAAAGCCTTGCATTTCAGTAAATAATCCAGACTCTTGACGAGTAGGTCGGTAGGTTGGTCGGTCGATGGTTAAATATCAATGATAGGACAGAAGAGAGAAAGGATGAGATATATGAAAACGTCATCAACATTACAATAAAAAATTTTTAATTAAGTTAATTAAATGAAAAATTAAATTAAAATTAAAAATTAAATTAAACTTAAAATTAATAAAAATTAAAAAATTAAAAAAATTAAATATTAAGAAGTAAGAAGTAAATCAAAGTTTAAAAGAATTCAAATTCAAAAGAATCCATATTAAGTCACCAAAAATTAAAATAAAAGATAAATAAAAGTATCGAAACTGTAAGAATTTAAATGAAGTGAAGGAAGTAGTTAAAGTACATGACGTGTATTTTTGAGTAGGAGTACCGACCGTGGCCGAAATCCATTTTAATTGTTCCTATTATTTCGATTTCTAATAATTTCGTCAGTATTTTTGTATTTTTAGACAGAGGATTCTTATTTTTAAAGGTCAGAATAAGTCCCAAACAGTAAGGTGTAAGATAAGGTAAAAAAAACTATAATTACATAAAAAAAGCCGAAATTAAATTTCAAAGTGTAAGTCTGAAGACCTGAAGGCTACAAAATAAGTCCCAAACAATAAGGCCCAAAATTATAATTAAAAAAATTACAATAAAAAATTTTCCAAAATAAAGGGCCCAAAATTAATTTTAAAAAGCACAAATTTCAAAATTTTAAGGCCAAAATTAGTCCCAAATAATCTACTTTAATAATAATCCCCATATTTCAGTCAGATTATAATACCAAAAACTATAAGACCCAAATTTAGGTCTGGAAATATAAGTCCCAAAACTATAATATCCAAAATAAGGCGCAAAAGCTCAGCTCCGCAAAATATAAGGCCAAAAATTAAGTCTCAGTGTCATAAGGCCCTAAATAAGACCCCCAAAAATAATCATAAGGTCCAAAAATATATCCAAAATAAGGCTGTAAAAATTAATCCAAAAAATACAGCCCAAAAATGAAGTCTCAATATCGTAAGGCCCAAAAACAAATCTAAAATTCTGAAAAATATAGGACCCAAAAATAAATATAAAAATATGATGTCCAAGAATAAGTCGCAAAATATATCTGACCTGAAGTATAAGACCCAAAATCGTAAGTCCCAAAAAGGCCCAAAAATGAAAGGTATCCTTTTAAAAATTAAAATTACTCAAACAAGGTGAAATCTTTTGAGTTCGAAGTTTTTCGTAAAGACAAAGAATTCATAAAAAATCTTATTTTTAAGATCTAGACTTCTGGGTTAATTAAAGGTGGATAAATTGTATGTTAAATGAAGACTGAATTAATTGAAATAAAATTTCCGGACTGTCTGTACCCAGAGCACAATGTAACATGCGTGTAACGTAATAGAGTCTATAAAAAGACTCGGTGTCATAGAAAACGTTAGAGTCGAAATGTGTGAGTGCATAATGTGTTTGTATGGGACCAAGAATAGTCAAGTATAGTCAACTATGTATATATACTCCAGTTTTATAGTCCACAGGCTAGACTTTATTGTTTTAGTCTTATAGACGTTGTACATAATTTCATAAGCAATCCAGGCAGCCAAGCATCAGGCATGCAGGCACGAGCGATCTAGTGTTCTAGTCGATCTTTAATAGTTTCGGTTGGATGATCTTGCGGACTCATTCATTGGCAATGAACGAAAGCTTCGGTTCAGAGAACACGAAGAGATTCTCCGAGACTAAGCCTGTCATGGCCAACACGAGCCATCGTAACTTTACCTTTAATAATTCTTTAGTACCGCTTGCGATCTCGTTCTCAAGACACGCAACTACTATTTTTTCACATTTTTTTCAAACTGATAAAAAAAACTATATTTGCAAGATTTAAAGAAAAAAATTTTTTAATTGTTTTTTTTTTGTTTTTTAATTGTTTGTTCCCACTAGAGGAATTTGTTCCCACAGTCGAAAGCAGAGAGTCCTCCAAATTTGAGCCAAATCGGTTAATATTTACCCACTGTTTAAGATACTTGAAGTTTAAAAAAATGACGCTGCAGAAATTATGTTAGAACTTTTGATCTATTTTAAAAATATTTTATTTCTATAGGGGGATTTGTTCTGGCATGAAAAAATAGAGAGCCCTTCAAATTTGAGCCAAATCGATTAATATTTACCCACTGTTCAAGACGAAATTAAAAAAAAAATGACGCTGCAGAAATTATGTTAGAACTTTTGATCTAGTTTTCCAATATTTTATTTCTCTAGGGGGATTTGTTCTGGGATGAAAAAATAGAGAACCCTTCAAATTTGAGCCAAATCGATTAATATTCGCCTACTGTTCAAGACACTTGAAATTAAAAAAACAAATATAAATAACACTGCAGAAATTATGCCATTGGAATTTATAAACACGTAATTTCTGCAGTTTTTAATTAAATATTTCCAAAATTTGCTACACATGGTGTTTAAGGCTTCTCGTTCGATCATCGAAGTTAAGCAACGCTTGACTCGGTTATACTCGGATGGGTGCCGTTGTACTAACAAATAATAATAATAATAATAATAATAATAATTAATTTTGGACATTTTTAAAATAAATATCAGTTAATTTTTTTTTAATTCTATATGAAAAATCAAAAATATACACAAGGAGAAAAATTGGAAAAATTTTGAAGTCTTTTTTTTTCCTGGAAAAGAAGATCGTGATGAAAGAAATAGGGACACATTATAAGCATTATAAATGCGTACACGCATACCTATAGGCCAGGCATTATCTCCATTATCTACTCTGATTGCGTGCAACGGTCCGTGAAGTCATCCTGCTCGAATAACTAACACTTATACACATTATACAAAATACAGGTATTTTGAATCTTCGTTAGTATAACGCATCTCTTAAGATTCCTAGATAAGTTTTTTTTAATTGTTCTAAGACCGTAATTATGACCACAACTATGGATATAATTATAGCTATGACTGCGACTAAATTAAAAAACGAAAAAATAGAATTAAAAGAATTAACAGAATTAACAGCATATTTAAAAAAAAGTAGAAACTTTAATTTAAAAAAAAAACGAAGTTTTTCACTCTTAATTTAATAAATATTGATTTAAGAGGAGAAAGTTTCAGACAAAAGTTGTAGCTCTTTAAAAAATAGATCTTTTGTGTTCTAAGAATTTTTTGTCTAAAGCCATTATTTCTCGAGGAAAATAGAATAATCTTTCAACAAGTAGAATATCATTTTTACTGTGGGATAGCAGCATCACCCCCCCCCCAGTCCTCTGAAGACTTTATTAGCATCACAAATGTTAGTGAAGTCACACCCCTCTTCCTTTTCAGGACCCTATTGATGTCATACTTAATAGGGGTCACACCCCTTTATCATTTTTTAAGTATCACTATAAGATAATATTTTATAGTAGGGGTCACACCCCATTCCCATTTCCAGTATATTTGTAAGGCCGTATATTATAGTAGGGTCACACCCCATTCCCTTTTTCAGAATCATTATAATGAAGAATTATAATATGGGTTGGGAGATGTTGGGGTGTGACCCCAACATATGTGTGTTATTGTGTGGTCACACCACATCTTCATTTAAAGGACCCTTATAATGTTCTAGTCATACCCCAACTTTTTCCAATATCATCAACACTATGTATTATAGTGGAGTCACACCCCCTTCCCTTTTCCCAAGGTCATATTGATGTCACACATGTTTTTAGGGTCACCCCCCTTCCTAATTTCCCTGTAGCCTCTTGGGGTCACACCCCCTCTACCCCTCTGTTAATATTCCACTTTTTAAAACAGTGTTATTTTTCTCGAAAAGTAATGGCTTTACAGAAAAAATGCATAGAACATAAAATATTTATTTTTTGAATAGCTACAACTTTTATCTGAAACTTTTTCCGCTTAAACCAATATTTATCGAAATAGAAACAATTCAAAATGTAATTGCTCGTGTTTTTAGTTTTCAATCTTGAAATTATTTTTTGGGGTATTTTTAATATTAAATTCGTTTATCTGTGAGTCAGAATAGAAGAATACAGGAAGTTAAAAATTAATCAGAAGTCCTTTTCAGAACTTTTATTTTATCAAAATAGAATAAAATGAACAGAGATAATAGGTGATAAATAAAATCACTTTTATCGAAACTATCTTTCTTTTCTCATCTCATTATCGTTATAACGACTAGTCTAACTACATTCAATGATTTGAAATGGGAAAGAGAAACTACTCTATAGAATTACAGTTGCAGGATTTAAATTATTTCATGAAGCTGATTAATCTCTGCATGGAATTCTTTTTCAGAACTGCATTCCTCACTTATTTTCTCTTCTTTCGCTTCTGTTAATTCAATCTAAAAAGAATTTTCTTTTAATTTATTTTTTATAGAAAATTTCTCCAGTGATAAAATCAATCGCTCCGCAATTTTTATTTGCAAAATAAATTACTTGATAAATTTAATTGGTTTTAATTTCTGTTGGTCACTTCCTTGATTTGCAGATTATATTTAGAAATAATTTTTTTTATAAACGAAAGAACGACCTATTTATTCATATTATTATTAATAATATCAATACCGAGACAACAAAAATGAAAAATTTTTCTCGTAGTGCCTGATTTTCTATCAAGACTGGTTTTGTTCATTGGAGAAGGATAATCCTAGGTATTTTAATTTATATCTTAAAACATAAGAAGGGTCAAGAAAGCAAAACGCCTACTTAGATTTATTGTAGAAAAATGATAACCGGTGTAAGTTTCTTGTTTGAGAAAAAAAAATAAATAAATGAGGAGAACAAGAAATAAACCGCGTGGAGTTTCTCGCCAAGTTCACGAACTTGGGAAAATAATTTCAAGTTGAAACTTTCTCTTCTTTGAAAAAATTATTAATTATAATTATAAGGAATAATATTTAAATAAATAATTGGGACTTACGAAAACTATCGAAAAAATAAATATCCAACCCAAAATAACAAGTTAGTAAATTAATCTTAAATTTCGGAAATTAAAAAATTTGAGGGAATTTACGATTTAATTAAAGAATTAGGCAAATTATTTATTAAATATTTAAAGTTTTTTTCAAGTAATTTTCGAATTGTGAACTTCCCGGAAATTTTCAGTCTCTTATATTTGTCTGATTTGAATAGAATTAATAGAAAAAGAGTTCCCGATTTTTCATTAAAATAAAATATGAATAGGAATCAACGAAAATAAAAAATTTACAAATTTTATTTTTCTTTCAGGCTAAACAACGTGCCTCCGTAAAATGGCTTCTGTCCAAGGCGTACAACAATCGAGTCCCCGATAAATTGAAGGAGCCTTATTATCGGGATCATGAAGTAAGAAAATTAAAAAAGAAAATTTATTTTAATAAAAAAGAAATATTTTTTTTTATTAAAGATTGTATATTTTTTTGAAAATGATACGAAAAGCTTTGTCGAGTTGTTGCCTTTTTATTAAAACTTTATTTAACATAAAAATCAATGTTTTATTATTATTATTTATTTAAAATAGGGAACATAATTGAAAAATATAAAATGTCTTTTTTTAGCTTAATAATCCGCTGCATCAATACGAAATAAAAGTTCCTTAAACTCTTAACTTTAAGAAACTGCAGTGGGTCGCGTTCTTATTTCCTATTCGACACAACTGGGATCGTGAAAGTCACGAAGATGGCAAAGTATTAAACCATTCAACGCATTTCAAATTTTACTCATGCGTATTTCGCTTAACTTCTGAACTTAAAAATTTTTTTTTTCATTACAGAAAAAAATCCAACAGAAAAATAAAAAAGAAAAAAATTTTTGGAGAATTCCGACCTAAAAGAGCTTAAAAGTTTGGAATTATTCCAGATTCGGAAGATTTTTATTATTTCTAACTCATTCCAAATCCGGAACTACTCCAAATTTGAAAGAATTTTCAAGAGGCTTAGAAATTGTAACTTGTAACAGAAATAGAAATAAATAAAATCTACTTTTCTGGAAAATCTTTTATTGCCATAAAAAAATAGGAAATGTGAAGGTTGCCCCATTTCGGAAAATCCAGAAGCAGGAAATGCTAGTTCTGAACGACAAATAATGCTCATTCGGTCTTGCGATGACGTGTCTTAATTATTATTAGCTCTTCTAGCCAAGCACTCTCAAATCTAAATTATAAACAGCACTGCTCTGGAATAGAGGGAGTGAATCTTCCATCTTCATCACTTAAATTCTCCGAATCCCCAGTCTATTATTATTGTACAATTTCATTTTTAATTCCCGGAATGTCGGAAAATTAGTAAAAATTAAATTTATAAATTAATTACAAGTGGCTTTATTTTTTAGGATCAAGAACACCTGAAGCCACAGATCGTCCACACTCTATCCAATGCAGAACTTTACTGCATGGCTTTGGCCAACATCTACTCTGACCCGAATTACCACAATCAAAATCATTCGGGCATTCTGCAAGCTCTGGCCAGAAAAGGTGTCTACGTCTCGGAATCGAATACTCAGCTCACCGAAACAATTCTTATACAAAATTCACCGCTAAAAATGGTAAATATTATCTCTCTTCACAAATCCTCTACAAATCGAGTCTATTTTTAAGAATTTAGAAGCTTAATTTCCTTTAAAGAAGCGAATTATTCTCTTTTATACATCATTTAATTCTAATTCGAACCCTGACGCTTTAAAATTCGATCCTCTCTAATTTAGAAAAGAACGTCACTTACAGAGGATAAAACCTTTTTTTATTCAATAAAAACTTTATTGTTGTACTTAAAACGCAACTGCGCAGGTTTTAGATGGGTAGAACTCTTCTGCGCAGTATTTAGGTGCGCAGAACTCTTCTGCGCAGTTTTTAAATGCGTAGAACTCTTCTGCGCAAGTATATAATGCGCAGAACTTTCCCACGCAATTGGAAAGGTAGAAAATAACAATAAGCCACCAAATTTTGAATACTAACACATTTGTTCTTCTTTTTCAGTCGGCGCATATGGCTGTGATAGAAGGATTGATGGTCCTTTATGCGAAGGAAGTAGTGACCGGAGATCGAGTCGTATCGGCAATCAGGAGATTCGATCCCCAGGCTCGAGTGGAGGTCCCAGCTGATCACGAGAAGGGACTCCTGCTCTGGATAAGCCACGCTTCGCACGCCCTGATTGCCAAAATTCAAACTGACGAGGGAGCTGGGGACAAAACACGACTGCCAGAGCTTCCAGCAGCCAAGGACTTTCAGTCGCTGTGCGATGGCGTTGGATTGGCTGCCGTGGTTGCATTTTACTGTCCGGGCGAACTTAATTGGATGGACATCCGAGTCTCGAAAAGGCCGTCAGTCGCTGACGCTCTTCACAATTTGTCTCTGGTGCACACCTTCTGCACCAGATGTTTGCCTTATTCCACTTTTCACATGCAACCTGAGGATGTCACTTATATGAGAGGGTAAACCTGTTCTTTTTTTTTTTTAAATAAAATCTGCTTTGTGGTGCCCAAAACGTGACTGCGCAGTTTTATAAAGCGCGGAACTCTTGTGCGCATGTATAAGATGCGCAAAACTTTCCTGCGCATACATAAAATGCGCACAAATTTCGCAGGCAGTAGATTTCTGCGCATTATGTGTTTATATGATCTTCAGAGCCTGAAATTAACTTCTAAATCATTTTCAGATCGATGAAACAAAATCTCGTCGTTTTTCTCGCGGATATGTACAACGTTTTGGAAATTCATCCTGCCAAGTGTGTGCGATACCCCGGAGAGGATAGAGCGCATCAATTTTTAGACGGTAAGTACGATTCGGAGATAGAGTGGTAAAGGTAACTCAAGTTGAATAAGAAAAGGAAAAAAAGTGGTATTAACGCTATTTAACATTTAAAAAAAAGTAGATATATGGTGGCGGAATCTTGGTGAAGGCTACCTCACGTAAAAAAGAGACTCACCTCTTCTCTCATTTCTTCCCTTATGATTATGATTTCATTCATGGAGTCCCGTTTTAATCGCAGATCAATCTTTTCTACCTCTCTTTTTTCTCGAGATTGTCTGCACTTAAAACGGCGTCATGCTTCTTATCAGTGTCGATACGCACAATCAATCGTTTATTACATATCCACAATATATATCGATCCTCGAATTTTCCTCTGGATCTTATTTTCGTTCCGAAATCTGACCTCAAATTGTCCTGAAAATCTCTGGGTCCAATAGTCGTTGTGCAAAATGGAGAATTCGAATTTTCTCGAATTTTCGAGAGGAATTTCGAGAGTCGATATTTTAGAGCTAAACTGCACCCTTAAAATAAATCGACTTTTGAGAGCGAAGGGTGAAAAGAGAAAGCTAGATGCACTGGAGCAAACTGTGATGTCCACAAATTTGTAATATTTGCCTATATATATTTTTATGGCATAACCTTCTTGACGCTTGCCAACAACGCTATCCTCGCCTCCTTCTTTCGTCAACTTCTGACACGGTGCGGGTGACATGACGATTTTCGGGTGCAGCCTGCCCGCGCAATAGTCACGGCGTAGCTCATAAACGAAGCCTACCGCAGTCTGTCACTCCGATTCCTGATCTGAGAAGCAACCTCTCCGTATCCGCGCCAGGTTTCACAGGTACCCACACCTTACGAAAGCACTCCTGAGAAAATTATTTCTTTTTTTTTCGACGAATGCCGGAAACAAAGTCCTTCCGCTTTTCACTTCCAAATTTTACGCTTCCAGTTTCAAGGTTTCCATGTTCAGCCGCTTTTCAGTGTCTGATTTCAATTTCTGAAGCTTTCAACTACTTCAAATTCTTCTCCTGGCTTTCTGAGCAAGGAAAATAAGTTTGGAATTTGAATTTCGCGCCAAAATTTGTTGAGACATTCTGAGGGTGGCGTCCCATGATTGCGTTTTGCGTTGCGTCATAATGAGAGAAAAAAAGACAAAAGCATACTTCTGTCTCCGTTGCGCCATAATGAGAGTAAAAGAGAAAAAAGTATACTTCTGTCTTTTTCTCTCTTATTATGATAGACGTAACCTCAAATTTTAAAGAGATTCCGGCGAGAAATTTAAATTCAGATGTCTTATTTTGGCTTTATAAAGTTGCAAATATGGAAATTTTAAGTTTTTTAAGCTTACTGATTTTCAGTTTGTAGATTAACGAGTTTGAAATATCAGCGATTTAAATTTAAAATGCTTAAATCACTTTTAAAAGAAGAAGAAACAATTTTGAAGTTTGAATTTCGCGCCAAAAATCGTTGAGCCACATTTGCGAGCCCAAATTTTGAAGAGATTCTGGCGCGAAATTTAAAGTTGTTCAGGAGTTTAGAAGAAAATCTTAAGCTCGGAGCAAATTAAGTTGTTTGGAAAGTGATTTGCGATTGCATGAACTTCTTCGACTTTTCCTGTAAATCTAAACACACAAAGAAAGCATTGCTTTGTCGCAGGTTTGCCAACTGTTCTTTTCGTTTGTTTATTTTTTTGTTTGTTTTTGTTTTTTTGCATGATTTCGTTTCTGGAGCGACTCCTGAAAGCATGAATCGAATTTGAAATGAAGGACTTTTGCATTCGATGAGGTACACTCCCACCTTGAGTTTGTTTTCTTCTTTTGCGATGTATTCCCTTTTTTGTAAAGTTGTCTTCTTGAGTTGTTTGATTTAATCGTCTTCTGTCTTTTGTTTTCTTCCTACCTCCTACTCACCTCAAAATTCAGAATTAAATTAATTCTAACTTCTAATTTTTATACTGACTATTAAAAAATAAATCTTTACTGAAATTGTCTCACAATTTTTAACCAAGATTTGTAGCAGATAACATAAAAGTGAAAAAATCGATTTCAATTTCGTGCCAAATGTTATTCTGGCGCGAAATTTAAATAGTGAGAGCAACATTTTGAGACGTACATAGTTTCCTCTGAGAACTTTTTTTTAATATTGATAGAGTTCCTGTAGAGTAGACATTTTTAATGATTATTTTTGATAATATATTCTCTGCCTTAACGCATTTTTGAATATTTTATTCTAGTTCCAAAGCCAGTGTCATCCACGACGGTGAGAAAATCCCAGTCTTTGCAACAAACTGCCGAGAGCCATTCCACGGAAGAAAGGTTTGTGGTTTTATTTCAAATTTTCATGATTTGATCTTTGTACGTCTGCAATTTGAAAATTTTTAAACTCAGATGCTTTTAAATATCAGAGATTTATATTTGCAGAACTTTCAAGTGCTTGAAGACTTATAATTCTTTCTAAAATCAATAAAGAACAATTTGAAATTAAAATTTCGCGCCAAAAAATCCTGTACTTTGAAGTGATTCTGGCGGGAAATTCAAATTGAAAAGTGTTACTTATCGCTTTTAAATATTGCAGACATGAAGATTCACAAGTTTCAATCTTTTCTCATTTAATAAAACACAAGACAAGTTAAAAAACCCTGAAAAATGACTTTTTGTCGATTTTTTTTTCAGGAGAAATGACGAGAGTTTTGTAGTACATCGAGGAAAAGGAGTGCCGACTTTGATGTCCGTCGCTGATGAAAAATCCGCAGCTAGAGCAGAAGCCGCTGGTCGGCCTAGTAATTGGGAAGATTCGCGACGAAGTTCATACGGAGGCCGAAGATCGAGAAGAAATAGCATTTCCGATGACTCTCAGCTCACTATTGAAAATTTTGGCGGGTCTCAGGTACTTTTCCTATTTTTTTCTTCGAGTTTTTTTCGAGTTTAAATGAGAATTTTCAAAGATTTTAAGGGATTTCTAGGTATTATGAAATTAGATCGATTTTCATAGTACCAACTCTATAGACGACTTTAATTTTTCTAGGACAACCTTCACAACTTTGGGAGGAACCCTGATAAGGAAGTGGGAGCTCAGGTGGGGAAGTGGAACGCGACGGAAATAACTCCGACGCTTCCAGCTCGTTCAAGTGTTCAGGATGTCTACGGAAGTGGCGTTCAGTTGATTCTCGCTGATAATGGTTACAGTAATGATGAACCTCCACCTTCTAGGCTCCGAAGGCACGCTTCCAATTCAAGTCTTGAAAGCACTGTGCTCAAAAATACTCTACAACATTCCAGCGAGGTCGACAAAACCGACGGAGAAATCACGAAGCTCGCGAGCTTCGCGAATCTTAGTAAGCAAACTTCCGAAAAGGGCATTAATTTCACCTACACAGAGCAGGAGAAAGAAGAGGCTCTTGCGAAATCGAATCTTGCGAATAAAAAACATGGCCAGACCAATGGGAATGGCCTCGCTGAGAAGAAAACAACTTTTGCTACTTTGCCGAATACAACGACGTGGCAACAACAGAGTAACCAGCAAAATCAACAAAACGAAAATCAATCTGTTGGTGCGTCTATTTTTTATTTTATTTTAGCTTTGTTTTTTTTTTAATCTTAAGTTGGATTGAAGCAAATTTGGTATATTTAGGGAATATTGGCGAGTGGAAATTATGTAATAGCTTATCATAAAAGAGAGGCTGCGATTTTCAGGTAATTTTTATTGAATTCAAAAGCATTTTAGGATTTCTTAAAGGTTTGTGGAATTTTAAAGGAATTCATGCAATTTTAAGAGGTTTTAAAAAGAATTTGAATGGATTTTTGAATGTTGTAAAATTTGAAATAATTTTAAGAGATTTTAATGTATTGTAAGGAATTTTGATGGTTTTAAAGTGATTTTATGAGAATTTAAGAGATTTTTATGATTTTTAATAAAATTTGTGAAATGTTAAAGGATTGTATAAAATTTGATGAGATTTCTAATAATTTTAATGAATTTTAAAGGATATAACCGGAATATTGTCGTAGAATTTTAAGGAATTTTCAAAATTTTCTAGGAATTTTAAGAGGTTTTTATGACTTTTAAAATGTTGTATGGAATTTAAAGGATTTTAAAGTTTTTCGGTCATTTTATGGGAGAGTCAATTTTAACTATATCCGAGAACGCGGACGGTGAAGAGATCTCATGAGAACAGGAGTGACAATTTGTCACTATTGGGGAGCACGGATGTTAGAGAGAGATCGTCGCGACATGGCTGCGCAGATTCGCTTTAGAAAAACTTGAAATTATTTTCCTAAAAAGGAAAAAATTTCTAAGTTGTTTGACAAGTGAAGGTTAGAATGCCCAAGCTGGTCAAAGAAAGTAAAAGTGCTTGCAAATCGAGCTAGAAATTTACCCCCTCCATATCTACTATTTTATCGAAAAAAAGTAATTTATTAAATATAATGTGAGAAAATTTTCTTATATAATTCAAGAAAATACTTAAAAATAATAATTTCAAATAATATTACATAAATAATATTACAAAAAATAATTTTACAAATTGCTTTTTTTTCGATAAAATTGTGGATGTGGAGGGGGTAAATTTCCAGCTCGATCTGTGAGCACAGGAAAGTAATGAAAATAAGAGTTTTGTTGCTAAGGCAACTTTAGCGGATATCAATTTTGCGAATTAAAATTTCAGTGTTTTTTAATTAAATGCTTGTACCCAGTATATTTAAATCGGAATTAAATTTTTAGACGACAGCGGCAATAACACAGTGATGGCTTCTCAATTAAACAACATAAGATTAAAATTAGAAGAAAAAAGACGGCATATAGAAACGGAGAAAAGAAGAATGGAAATCGTGATGTCGAAGCAGAGACAAAAAGTCGGAAAAGCTGCTTTCCTTCAAGCCGTGACAAAGGTATAATTTTAAATGTCTAAATAAATGTTATAAATGTTATAAGTGTTTTACTTAAATATTTTAAAACTCTTTTCGAAATTCTCTTTTCTCAATATAAAAGAATGAATTCTCTTTTTCGAAATTTGCATGACGTACAAATGCAATATTTGCAAATTTATTGTTTAGATAAGTGCACATTTCACAACGCATTGCATGCAATTTGTACATTTGTTTTCGTAAATTTTACCAGCTTCTTTTTTGTACAGAATCCCGATTGAACTCAAATTTCATCTGTAATTAATTCTTTCCTAATTCGTACTCAAATTTCTGTTCTTAGATTTTTATTTAATGGAAGGAAAATATTTTGTTATTGTTCCAGTTGGAGAAATTCGGATAGAGTAGATTTAGAATTTGGAATTTTGCATGGCAAAAACGAATTTCTATATTTAAAATAAAAAAATTTGATTTCTGAGACTTTAATATTTTCTCTGCATTATCTGAATGAATATTAAGATATTTTTCTTCCTCTCTTTCGTAGAATTGACCAATTCCTAGTGTTAAATGTTTTTAATTTTGTCTAAGATGCACATTGTTCGTTTATATGCACCCTTAAAGTTGTTGGGTTTAAGTTTTATCTTCAAAATTCAATTTCCTCATTTTACTCAACCAATATTAAAAGTAGATATTTTCTCGTTCTGTAAGGCTATTCAGTTTTGAAACAGAAGTATGCATACAGAGCAAAAAAATGTCTAGTTTATTTATTTATTTATTTATTTATTTATTGTAAAATGCAATTTTTCGGGAGATTTCAAATTCTTCGTTTTACACAAAAAATATTAAACTTTTGTATTTTTTCGCTCTGTACGCAGATTTATATTTAAAAAGTGAATAGCGCTACAGAGCGAAAGAGAATCTAGTTATAATATTTGTTGTGTAAAATGAAGAATTGGAAGTTTGAGGTCAGAACCTGGATCCAGCAATTTTAACAACAGATTCTTTCTTCAGATTCGGAATTTAAAAAAAAAATTTTTTTTCTGAATTTCTTGGAATAGTAAAATATTTAACGAAAGTCTTCCAAGAACTTTTGATCAGTATCTCTGAAAAAAAAGACCTGAAATGTTAATACAGGGTGGCCACATATCAGGGAAGTCAGGGAAATAAAAAATTAAATCTTGTAACCACCACCCTGTAATAATGTGTCCGGGAAATCACAAAATCAATGGTGTTTATTCACTGGTGGCGGACTGAGTTCTTAACAAAGGCACGCCGGTTGGGATGGTTGCAGGGTAAAGTTAAGTCTCCCTCTTCATCGGCTTCTGGAGGAGAGAGTCCTGTGGAGGTGGGTCCCCCCAATCCCATAAACTCCGGATCAACCGAGAAATCTCCAGTTAGCAATGCTGAGACTTCCTTTCCCCAACAAATTTCTCAAGAAAAACCACAACGCCCCTTCTCACTTAAGGTAAAGTATCCCAAAAGCTCAATTTTCAATCTTAGCCGAGTTAAAACAAGCAAATCTACATTGAAAGTAAAATTTAAGGGGCTTGGATTCTGATTATAATTTGAAAATTCGATTTCATCATTTTACTCAAGAAATTCGCTCTGTAGCGCTATTCACTTCTTAAATATAAATATGCGTACAGAGCGAAAAAATGTTTATTTTTAATAATTTTTACCTAAAATGAAGAATTCATAATCTGGATTCTAATTCTAAATCTAGCAATAAAACTCTAGTGTTGCGATTTATGTGAAAGGTATCTAAAAACTTTTGCTCTTTAAATGAAGAGGTCGAATTTTGAGTATAGAATTTGAATCCAAAAGCCTTGAATTTAAATTTTAAATTGTTTCTTCCATCCTCCCTTTTTTTGTAGATTTTGTTTTATTTTAGCTCCATTTCCGAAATTGCGAGTTTGAATAGTTTAGTATCTGCTTTTGAATGGCTTTATGAGTTTATTTTCTTAATTAGGCGTTTGGTGTTTTTTTGTGATGGTCAGAATTTAAGGAGGAAAGGTTTTTAATGTACGGTTTTTGAGATTTAAGATAAATTTTTTGTTAAAGGATGAAATATCAGATAGAAATTCAGATGAAAAATAAAAATCCAGATGGAAGATAAATTTTTAGATAAAAATTCAGATAAAAGATAAATGTTCAGATAAAAATGAGATCTGAATTTTTATCTGGTATCTCATGTTTTAACTAAAGATTTATCTGGATTTTTACCTGTTATCTCGTCTTTTATTTAGATTTTAATCTGTTATCTCACATTTTATTTAAAATTTATCATTTTTATGATAAATATTCAGATAAAAATTATGATGAAAGCTAAATATTCAGATAAAAGATAAAACTCTAGATAAAAAATGAGATGACGGATAAAAATTCAGATAAATATTTTGCGTTTTTTTTTATCTTGTCTAACCAACGTTTTCTAGAAAGAACGATAAAAATATAAATTAAAATTTGATCCAAGTTGGCTTTTTTTTCTATATAATTAATTTCGTTTCTTCAATAAACTGAAGCCCTTAAAATATTTCTTCTGACGTTTTTTTATTGAATTATCTCTTTCGAGATTCATAATTTGTTTATAAATATAAATTAAGACTCCGCCGTATCTAAGAAAACTTCTTAAAAGCCTTGGTATAATTCATAGCGACCTAAGATGTTCTATTGATCAAACAGACAAACAAATATTGTTTTCTTGCAGTGTCTTTAAAGTCTCATTTTGTCTCTTTCCTCACAGATTAAAATATTTATCCCAAAAAAAGTTAAGTTCCCTGTTAAATCAACGCTACAAATAAATTGGTAATGTCGATTTATTATTATTTATTTAATGTCGTATTTAATCGAAATCAGATTTTTATTTTCCCTTTTTTTTAGAACTAGAACTTTCTAAATAGATATTCAGAACTCAAAATACATTTGCTCGTTTCTCAAGTTAATCGAATTTGGATATATATTTAAAAAAAAAGAATTTTTAAGTACCAAAATATAAATTATAATAAAATGGTTTTTTTTATCTATTTAAGTAAAAAATCGATAATGTTTCTATTGTTATATTGTCTAAAAAGAATTTATTTGAATATTTAAAAATTAACTCCACAAATTCAGCTACCAATCTTAATTCGAAATATTATCTAAAATGGAAAAAGAACTCAAATTAATTGAAATTTGTTATTTTCTGTCTCCAGGAAATTAGCGAAGATGTTCGGGATGTGGAGCATAAGTGGCTCGAGCAGGACGGAAGTGCACCTTTTGTCGAAACTCGACGCACCCCTGACATCGAGAATATGGATCTCGACCAATATCATCAATCTATATCACAGTAAGTTCAAAAATACGAAAACGAAATAAGTAAATGAAAAATAAATTGATTTTTAGAGCTATTTATCATATTTTTGTTTTTAATTGTTTTATCTTCAATTTAATTTTAAATTCAACTAAAAATCTTATTTGTAATTTCATATTTTAATTTTTATTTATTTTATTGCAGCATGAATACTAGTCTAAGCGAAATTCAGGCGGACATTCAGCGCCTCGCGAGCCAACAAAATCAAATACACCAGCAACATTTAATGACACAGCACCAGCATCAAATGCAGCAACAATTGCAACAACTGCAAAGTCTTAGTCAACAACAACAACAACACATACCGGTATTTATTTTTAGTCAAAAATTTATTATTTAGTTATTCAAAAGGCAATCAGGTTTGCAATAAATTCAAATTTCGATTTCCTCATTTTGCTTCACAAATATTACTAGATATAAATTTTTTCCTCTGTGTATTACTTATTACTTTTCAGATAAAAATATTTGTACAGAGCGAAAAGATACCGCATTCCAATATTTCTTGAGTAAAATGAAGAAATAGAATTTTACTTTCAGAACTAAGAAATTTTTCTGCTTTTTAGCAAACCTATGGCGTTCAATCCTCGAATTCTATGACAGCGCGAATTCAGGAAACACAGCAATCTCAATTCTATCTTCACGACCAGCCACAACTGCCAAGAAGAACGTGGGGCTCGCCATTACCGTCTCAGAGTTTAGCGAATGAAATGGCAGCCGTTGGTTATCAACCTCCCGTCGATTCTCGATTTAATACTCAACCAATTGGTAATAAATTTAAAAATAAGGCATTTAAACGAATTTTGAAGGATTTTAAGCGATTCTTTAGGATTTTAAAGCATTTCTAGTATTTTTTGAAGAATTTTAAAGGATTTAAAAGAGAGTTTCAAGAATTTCAAGAGATTCCAAGTAAAAAATTAAAATATTTTGTTTTAATTTACAGTTTATCAACAAGATCCTCGCCTTTATCAAGATACAAGGTCTTGGGGTGTGCACCACCTACCTCAGCAGAAAGGATTTGTTCTGCACGACAATTCTCAGGAGCAGAGATATCTCAACGGCGGAGATCATAGTCTTTGTAATAATCAAATTAATCATCCGGCGCCTGCTTATCCGACGTCCACCTCTCTTTTCAACCAAACGCCGCCTTCCTCTGCTAGTCCTCAGCATCGAAACGCTGTGAGTTTTCATTATTTTTCCTTTCTTAAGGGTCTTTGGGTTTGATTTCTAACATGAAAATTCGATTTCCTCATTTTACTCCTAAAATATTAGAATTATCTATCCTTTCGCTCTGTAGGTCAGCTCTTTTTTAAAATTATAAGTGTGCCTATAGAGCGAAAAAATACTTATTTTAAATACCTTTGGAGTAAAACGAAGAATTCGGGATATTCTCGATTTAGAGAAAAAGTACTAAGATTAGACGCTTTTTTCGCTCTGTACTCGTAATTCTATTTTTGAAATGAGTAGCGTTACAAGGAGAAAAAATATCTATTTATAATATTGATTTAGTAGAATGAGGAGAACGAATTTTGATGTTAGAACTTATTGTTAGATCCTAGACACTTGAAAAGAAGCTTTTAAATTTTGGTGATTTTCTTTATCGCAAGTAGAATTTTATTTCTTTAACAAATTTCGATGGAATCGATTTTAATTGGGTGGCAAGTTTTTAATTTTCTAAGTGAAGTATTCAAAGACTAATTTTTTAAGAATTAAAGATTAAATGCTAAAGTTCTAAGAATTATATAATTCGGAAAATATGAATTTCGAAATTTTTAAAATTCGGGCATTTTTAACTCAGTATTTTTATTTTTCGTCATTTTGTGTATTCGGTATTTATTTTTTCGGTATTTTTGGTTAGTCCCGGAATTTTAAAATTACCCGAAATTACCCAAATTCAGAAAATTTAAGAATGTTTTATTAACTCTTTAATAAATTGTTAAATTCGAAAATTATATAATTTGGAAAATTTGAACTTTGGAAATTGTAAAAATTCGGGTATTTCTAATTTGTTATTTTTATTTTTCGTCAATTTTTAAGTTCGTTACTTATTTTTCCGAATTTTTGGTTAGTCTCAGAATTTCAAAATTCGGTTTTTTTATACATTATTTTTAAAATTTAGAAATTATATTATATTTTGGATTTCGGAAATTTTTAAATTCCTAAATTTATAATTAAATATTTTTCATCAGTTAATGACCTCGATATTTATTTTTTCGATATTTCTATTTAGCCTCATTTAAATGACAATTAAAAAAAGAAATTTTAAATATACTTTCAGCACCGGAAGAAGTAATTCTAACTCTCTATCCAGTTTGTATTTCATTGGACGATTCGATTAGAAATAAAGTGTATTTGACTCGATTTCTTTTCTCTCGAATTAAACGTTATAATTTTGAGGTGATTACAATTTTAAATCTGAAAGAAATCCGTTGGTCCCATGCTTTCTTCACACATTGAAGCGTTTTGAGAATGTATCCGTCCTCGTGAATGAAACCAGTTGGTGATGTAATGTACACTTATAGACAGTCGTTATAGTCACCGAACATGGTAGTGACTTCCCACACTAGTTTCCTAACACCTGAGTCTCCATCATTCAGTTCAGGTGCAATTCTCGGTTAAATTCTGTGATATTGTCATTTAATTCTTCATTTATTTAAATTTTCAATCAAATGCATCTATTCTATTCCTCCACTGCCTCTAGTAGCACACATGGCTACTATAATACGCAGGTTTGTTTGCCTTCCACTCTCATTTGTATTATCTTGAATTTTTCTTGCTGAGATCGCAGATGCTGAAGTCGTTGCAAGACAAGTCAATTAAATCCTCATTCAATGAAAATTGGAAGATATCCAGTCATCTTAAAGGGTTTTAAAGATTTTGAGTAATTAAAATGAATTTTAAGAGATTTCAAGTGATTTGAAGAAATTTATTAGGGAATTCTAACAGAATTTAAATTTACAAGATTTTTATGTAACTTCAAAATATTTTTTAATATTTCAAAGGATTTCAGGAAATTTTAAGTGATTCTAAAAGGTTCCTAGAAATTTAAAGGGATGACAAGAGATTTTTATGATATATAAAAAATTTCAAATGATATTTTTCATTTGTAAAAGATTTTGTGACATTTTAAAGAATTTCATGGAATTTTACGTGATTTTAAGAAAATTTTTAATATGTACGTAGAATTTTAAGAAATTTCTGTAAATTTTAAGAGGTTTTAAAGAATTTATGAGATTTTATGACATTTGTGGGATTTTATAGAGTTCAAGAGAATTTGAGGAGATTTAATTTTTAATTTAATTTTAATTTAATTTAATCTCAAGAAAGTAAATTCGAAAGGAGCAAATTTGAAAGCTTCTAAATTAAGATTTAACATTTTTGTTTACTTTTTGTAATTTATCAGTGAGTTATTTAATTTCAGTGGTTTAATTATGTAATTATTATATTATCTTTCTTCATTTTGTATTTAGGTCCATCGGATAAGTCAGTTGATGAGCGAAAACCCAGAAATTAAAAGGCCAACAGTTCATCATGTTCCGATTACGTGCGAAAGTCCAACGGAAAAAAGACAAAGTGCTACGATGCACACCCCGGTTCCAGCGCCTCCAGTCGATGATATGGAACCCCAAAATATTTCCTTCATTGGTAAATATCTACAGAAATTTTTCCAAATTCAGAAATATTATAATTTCAGGAAATTTAAAGTTTAGGAATATATATAATTTATATTATACTTTGAGGAATTTTTCAAGTATGTAGAATTATAATTTAATTTCGGGTTATTCAAGTTCTGGAATATTGTAATTTCAAGAAAATTCGAGTTTGGAAATATTACAGGATTGCCACATGTCAAGGAAATGTCAGGGAAATTGAAAAATTGAATCTTGTAATAAATTCAAAGTTCAGAAATTGTTTGAAATTGTTTTTATTGATTGAGTATCGTCTTTTTTTGTTAGGAAACGACGATCTCTCACAGGATATTCGAAAGCACATCACGTCAGGCAGTAGAACTTACAGGATACCATCGCCAACGAGACCTTCAATATCGAGAAATTCATTTCAGCCTCATTCTTCGCTTCGAGAAACGACACCTTCGCCTTCTTCCGCCCCCGATATTACGCCAAACGATCCTAGTGAAACGGCCGAGAAAGGATTTTATATATCCTTTGATAATGACGCCCCTAAAAAACCGAAACCGACGCTTCGACAGAAAAAAGCATCTCCCAAGAAGGTAAACTCAAGCTTCAAAGAAAAAAATGATCTTACAGGAGATTTTTTCACGACAATAAGGAGATTAAATTAATTTTTAACTCAAATATTAAATTTTCAACAAATAATGTTAATTTTTAATGGAATAAATCAAGTATTAACCAGTAAGATAAATTTTTAACTAAAAAGAGAATTTTCAACCAAAATAATCTATTTGCTCCCAAGTATTTTACTCTTCCATAAAAAAATGGATTTTCAATTAAATATTTAAATATTGAACAAAAGAATTTAATTGTTGGATTTTCAAAAAAGAAAATTAGTTTTCAACAAAAATTTCTCTTTTGTTTTCCAGGAGAGAAGCGTTTCCTCCTATTTAGAACATGAAGACTTTTCCTCTCGAGCGGAATCTCCACCAGTAAATTCCTCGGAAAGATCTCGACAGACAGAAGCTCAAAGAGACTTGGAGAGAGAAAGACAGAGACAAGCCACGGAACGGGAATACCAACGCCAGGAGATGAGGGACCGAGAACTTCAGAGAGAAATCGAGAGAGATCGTCAAAGGGAGAGAAATCGAGACAGTAGCACCGATGGCCGACAAACCACGGGCGTAGGATTGGTTATAGGAAATCAATTAGCAAATCCCGATCCCGTTAGTCTCCTTTTTCAATCTCATTTAATAAATATCTCTCCCGCATTTTCATGGCTTACTTGGTTACCAATTCTTTTCTATTCTTTTTATAGAATTCTCTAGACGAAATGGAACGCAAGAAGGAGAAAATAATGCTCTTGTCCCTTCAGCGGAGGCAACAACAGGAGGAGTTGAAGGAACGAAAAGAGGCTGAAGCTCAAGCGAGAAGAGAGCAGGAGAAATTTAAGGAGGAGGAGAGAGCGAGAAAGAAGGAGGAAGAGAGACAGAGGAGAGCGGCGATTTTAGAACAGTATAAGTTAAAAAAGGCTATCGAAGAAGCTGAGAGAGAAGTGCGTGCGATTTTTTTTAGAATTTTAAGCTTTTTAAGATAGTTTTAGTAGCGTTTGAGTTTACTGCGCAGTCATAACTGTCATAAATGTATACTGCGCAGCTTTTAGTACCAATAAGATTTACTGCACAGCTCTAAGTGCCTCAGGGATCTTCTGCGCAGCTATAACTCTCATTACTGCGCAGTAGAGTTGTATGGGACTTAGAGCTGCGCAGTGAAGTTCTAGGAATCTTATAGCTCTTCAGTAATCTTTTGTCTAACTTTCGCAGGGTAAAGTTGTTGACAAAGATTTACTGAATGCAATAAAACCAACGGCGAAGCTCCGGAACAAAGTAACGACGAGTCGTCCTCGACCAAAAACGATTCACGTCGATGCTGGCGCGGAATTGGACTCGGGAGCTCTCACCCCAAGTCGAGGAAAGAAAGGTTCTTCCTCGAACCTTAGCACTGGTAAATCTAAAAATTTATGTCACTCGAGTCTTTATCAGGAAATAGTTCGAAAAATTCTCGTTATTCATCAGAGATATTTTGAAATTATTTTTAATTAGTTTACTTAAAAGTATATTTATAATTTTGTGTAAAAGTTTATTTGAAAGTTTCTTTCTTTTTAAAGTTAAGATCTCTGAAAGTAAAATTTTTCGAAATATTAGAGATATTCCCTTTTTTTGGATATCTCGACTTTCCCAGAATTTTTACGTACTCAATGTCACCCTTGATCTTTGCATGGCAGGTTTGAAACCCCAATCGCTCTTTATTATCCCATTTTAGAGGGACTTTTTTTTTATTTTATGAGCTTTGTTGTTTCACTTAAATGTACACCACACAATTTGGAAGCTCTAGATTTTCTTTTGGTTTTTTAAATTAGTCTTTTGAACGTGGGGTTAATCACAGGAATTTTGAGAGAGTTTACGGAGATTTATTTTATATTGGTTTTAGCAGATTTCAAAAGGTTTCCAGTGAATTTGAAGAACACCAGAGGATTTTTTAAGTATTTTTCTTATTTCTAAAAAAAAAATTTTACCAAGTTATGCGTATTTGATTTTTTGCTGGGTTTGGTTAAAAAAAAAAGTAAGTTTGCAAAAAATATAAATCTAGAAAGAAATCTGAAATATCTCAATTGGATCAAAAGTTATGTAAGTTTGATTTGAAATAGATTCGGTCTATGGTTGTTTTGATAGAATTAGAATAAAAAGGAAATGTAGAGTTTTTTTTGCACTAACACAATTACTTTAGCGTCGCTGACCTCGCCGACGATGAGAAGGGATTATTACCGAGGATCACAAGATAGTCTAACTGCCGCGCATCTCGATGACCGGCGATCTGGCCCACTTTATCGAGGGGGCAGTCTCAGGGGTATGCACCACACACCGTTTATTTTTTATTTAAATTTAAATTTAGTTTTCACTAATTAATTAGTTATTATGTATATTCAGTTTCGTCCATTTAAGTAATTCTTCTAATTCGATTATCTTTATTTGAAAATTGTCAATTTCGAATTTTATTCCATTTTAATCTTTTAAATTTTTTGACACCTGCGAATTCAAACGCTTCGAATTTTAAACCGTTTTATAATTTATTATGTAAAATTATAATTTTCGAATCCAGTACATTACACTTGCACTCGCACCTCTAGATCTTGAATATTTGCGCATTATTCTCCTGAGCATGTTTGACTAACCCGTTTTTAATCGAAAAAAAAAAAATTTTTAATGACAGAAGGACAAAGTCCTATCGCCTTTACTAACAAATTATAATAGTCGTTACCCTATTTTAGTATCTTCCGTAGATTCACCCGATGATGGTCGAGGATCCTCTCCAAGTCGAAGCACGAATCAACTCGGACGTCGTGGTTCCTACAAAACTTCTCGAGGTGAGACTCCCATTTAAAAAAATAAAATATTCAAATTTGTAATCGAATGCCGCATTTTGCTACTCGACGTTTTAGCTGAGTAGACTCGTTACAGGAATTCAATTGTCCCTCCTATGAACAAATTACACCACCTTCTTTATATATTATATACAATTTGAATATTTCTTTAATTTTTTCACCCTGTACCCTTTTTAAGGACATGCGTCAGTTATCCGATCCCTACTTTACCGACGTTTTTTCTCTGCAGTGCCATTATTGCCATTTATTGCAATGTCGAGTTAGAAATTTCTAAAGTTAAAATAAATAAATTCACCTTAAGGGATTTAATTTAATTTTACAATTTTTAAGTTCGATGTCGTAATAAATGTAGAAATGGCATAGCAGGGAAAAATGCCGGTAAGATAGGGATCCTATAATTGATAAATGGCCTTAAAATGTTATCTATTTATTTATTTTATTTTGTTTTATTTATATTATTTTTTTGCTTAAATTATTATAGAAATCAATCCCACCAATATCTTCACCAATTCTTCAAGTTCGAGTGAATTTTTTAATGTGTTAGTTAGTTTTTATTTTAACGAACACTCTTTAGTTGGAACGACCATTTTCTGCATCCAACTTACGCACCAATTTGTAAATTGAGCTTTGATCTCGGCGGATTTCGCTCGTAGTTAGACTCGTACCGATGCCATGGGAATTTTCCGAAGTCTTCAACTTCAAAGCTTTTAAATTTCGCGCCATAATCGCCTCGATATCTTTCGATCTTGTGGCGCGAAATTTAAACTGCTTTTTCATTTTTCGGGATTAAAAAAATAAGAAATAAATAACAGGCTTCCTAGTTTTTCCCCTATTCCTATTTTTTTCCTATTTTGGATGAAGTTTCCACATTTTGGAAACCGGATTCCCATGGGCGTACGATTCAAGAAATACCATTAAAAAAAAAAAAGAAAAAAAAATCACGATGAAATGAAATAAAATAAATAAATGAAAATGTGAGAGATGAAATAAATAAAATTGATCGTACATGGCGTGCGAGTGTAACAACGCAAACGTTGCATTATTGCAGATTCGCAGGAGCCTCAGCAACAGGTTAGAGGCAGGCCTAAATACCCGACTTACCAAAACTTTAAGGGGAGAAAGTCTAATTCCTTGATGAATTTGTGCGGTAAGGAGCACCTGTGACTTGGAATACGTTTACCCCCTTCTATAATACATATCTCGTCGTATCAATTTATATGTCCCGTACAACACCCAGTATACTTATTTGTTTCTTTTATTATTATCTATCTTCTAGGCATTATTAGCGTACACGTAGTCGCATGGTGCAGGTCGCAGTACAAGGTGGCAGTTTTAACAATTACAGATTACACCTTAAATCCTACATCCAATACAGAAAACAAGAACAAAATTACACGATTCTCACTTCAAAGTCTCACCAATTTATTTTGTCTTGTAGAAAGACATTTTTAATAATCGAACTAGCTGTGGATTGGTTCCAAACTCGTTTCTATTAGTTTGGAACAAGTCCGAAACTAGTTCCAAACTAATAGAAACGAGTTTAGAATTAATTTCGGACTCATTTCAAAATATTAGGTACCAGTTTTGAATTTTTTTTATTTTATTATTTTTTCCGGTGAGAATTTGATTACAATAAGTAATACTCGTCTTGCTATAAATAAATCCAAATTTTATGTTAATGCTTGTTCTGCTTATCAATGTACAGCACTGGTAATGGGTCCTGGTTCCTCTCAGTGTCTTTCAGATATTTGTCCAGATATCTGGTGGCTCCAGCATTTTATAAATTATTAATTAGTGATTAATTGTTATCTATTTATATTAGTAATTCTTGTTCTTGAATTATTTGCTATAATACAGTTCTTACTGAAGATCTTGTAAATTTAATATCGTTTTTTTTTTTTTCTATACGTAATTAATATATAATTGAATACCTGAGTGCAAAAATTACTTTTGGTAATATTCCTGAAATTGAGAATTTTGGAAATTCTAAATTACCGAAACTGAATTCTCCAAAATGAAAATTGCTAGTATTTAGATTTCCCGAAACAGAAAACTCTCGAATGTTAAAATTATCGAAGTAGAAAATTTCCGAAGTTGAAAATTTCGTTAATTTTTCATTTCAAGGATTTTTTATTTTTAGAATTTTCTATTTCGAGAATTTAAAATTCCAGGAAATTTTTTTCGCTATATCCAGTTTGTTTCGGAAATATTCAATTTCGGTAATTTGAAATTTCGGAATTTCGAAATTTAGAGAACGAACATAAAAACTGAATAGTAATTTTTGTTGATAAGAATTCATTATGTATATTATTATAGTAAATATTAAATGTTAAATTGAATGTGATTAGAAGTAATTTGCGTGTATATACCAATTTTTTTTCGTCTTCAAATTATTCTAAATTAGAAAATTCGGTTTTGTCAACGCTTTTTGTTTATTGTTTTTGTAATTCGTCTTGTGCAATGTGCGATCGTCTTTTGTACAAAAAATTCATAGAATTAAAAAATTTTTTTAGAATCATTTAATTCCTCTATAAATATTTTTACAATTTAATAATATTGTCACAATTCATTTTATAAGAGTTTTATTTTATTTTATTTTATTTATAAAAAAAAGTAGGCGGAAATATAAAATGTAAAAAATAATCTCAGAAGATATTAGAATTCATTTGAAAACCGGATATTTGAATAGAGCCTAAAAATAGCTTTTAAATTTTATAATTATACAATACCTAGCATTTTTTAGAAATATTATAGGAGGATTTTTTAGAGTTAAAAAAGCTAGTGGCTAGTTATAGAAAAATATATTTAAAAAAAAGGAAAAATATCCCTTTAATTAAACAAAAGAAACGAAAATTTAAAGAATCCTGACAATCTACTCCAAAAAATTCCCTTCACCACAGTAATTTTAAGTGACTAATTATTTATCTTTCTTATCACAAACTAACAATCGGTGAATTGTCTATTAAAAAAAATATTGACATAAATTATTATTATTTTTTAATTAAGTTATTAATTTTTCGTTGTCTCCAAATCCTGGTTCTGGAAATATGTAACAATCGTCAGAGTTTAGTTGGTATTTAAAAAGGACAAGTTTATAACACAATTAAAATGGAATTTGGAATATATTTCAAAAGCTTCTTTTTATCTTCGCGATTTTAAAACTGAAATTAAAAAACTAAAATTATAAATTTGTCAATCTACAGATACAGACAGTGGACTGGGTCGAGCAACACCTCCTAGACGAGCACCGAGTCCTGGAATGGGTAGCATGAGGCATTTGCCTTCACCTTCTGGTCCTGGCTCCCTTCCACCTGGTCTCATGACCAAGAGGAGAGTCTTCGATGATGGAAGTAGTGACATTAGCAGTACCCCCAGTTCAATGATGGATTACAATGGTAAAATTAACAATATTTATTTTTTATTGCTATAAAATACCTTTAAATAAAGAATATATTAAAATAACCCGGAAAAAACCAGAAAGTGACCAGGAATTTAATTAAAAATCTAGGAATTTACTAAATCGAATTCCAAATCGTACTTTCCATTTTTAAGCAGACTAGCAGACAATTTCAAATAAAAGGATTTTGAAATGTTTTTAGTAATTGCAAAAGTATACAAGATAATTGAGAATTCATCATTTTTGAAATATAGAAACTCAAATTACTTAAAATTTCACAAAATATCGTAAAATCCCTTAAAATTACTTTATAATACCATAAAATCTCAAAAAATTCCTTTAAATTTCGTAAAATTCATTGAAATACCGTGAAATTCGATATATTCACAAAATTCGCGAAATTTCCAAACCAATCAGGTTTTCGACATAAAATGTGTTGGATATTTTCGAGATTTTTGACAAAAATGTGTTCGATATATGGTAACTATGATTCATAATTTCGTTTTTTAATTTTTCAGGACCCCGACTTTATAAGCAACCCACGACAAAGTCAAATCGTGGAATAATGTTAAATGCCGTGGAATACTGCGTTTTTCCGGGCACGGTTAACAGAGACGCCAAAAGAAGGGTCCTTGATGAAATCGCCAGATCCGAGAGTAAACACTTCCTCATTCTTTTTCGAGACGCTGGCTGTCAATTTCGAGCTCTCTATTCCTATTGTCCTGATCGAGAAGAGATCACAAAACTTTACGGCACTGGACCTAAGCAAGTCATCGACAAAATGTTCGACAAATTTTTCAAGTGAGTTTTTGTCCTAAAATTATAAAATTTGTATTCGATTTCCTCATTTTACTTAACAGATCTTATAACTAGATATTTTTTCGCTCTGTATAACTAGTTATTTTGTAAATAGAATTATGGGTATAGAGCGAAAAAATATCAAATTATAATATTTATTAGGTAAAATGAAGAAATTGAATTTTGATCTTATATTCCCGATTCTTCGTTTTGTCCAAAAAGTACTAAAGTAAAATATTTGTTCGCTCTGTAGGCTTATTTCTGTTTCAAAAAATAACTTACATGAATCCGACTTCTTGAATCCGACACCCGTAAATATATTCTAAGTGAAAAATTTATGTTCCAGATATAATTCAGGAGGAAAGTGCTTCTCGCAAGTTCACACGAAGCATCTGACTGTGACCATAGATGCCTTTACGATACACAACAGTCTCTGGCAAGGAAAAAAAGTGAATCTGCCCAATAAAAAAGACATGGCCCTTGTCATATAGTTTTTAGGAAAATTTCACCATTAACAAATACGCTATTGTGCCCTCTGTTGTTCATAGTTATTATTTTAATACAGGCCCATATTAAAATTAACGCCAAGCGCCGCTACGTTAATTAGTCAGTTTTATAAGAAAAAAAAAACCGAACGGTGTTGACTTTCATTCTTCAAAAAAGAGCCTTACTTTTAAGAGATCGTTACCATAATCTTGTTACGTTTTCAATTCTCTGAACTTTTCTTTTTTTATTTTTCTTTTTTTATTTTCTATTTTTTTTATAATATTATTCGCGTTATTTTCTTTTTTTTTACTGCCGTCAGCACCGATCTACAATCGGTATTTCTACTCTGGAAAAATCGATCACAACTTCGGACTAAAGACGTGCAGCGAACAATTGTATGACTGACAAATGTACTATATTTAATTTTTTAATCTTATTTCGGACCAGCGACGGAAAGAGATTCAAGTGGCGTTCGCACCGATTTTCTCACTCAGGCCAGAAAACTAGTTACGGTAATTGAAAATTACAGGATTTGAAAGTGGAAAATTGGTTTTTAGATGTATTTACTTGAATTCGGACATTGTACATTAAAGCGAAATTAACGCTGAAGTAAATGTTTTGTATCCAGTGAGATTTCGAAAATGATAAACCATTCCTCAGTGAGTAAAAATTTATTGCATTTCTACTAAATCGGCCTTCAATTTTTGGTCGCGATATGTTTGTATTAATAAGAGAATTGATCGTTTTTCTATAAGCATGACGACTTGAATTATTTATTCTAACTCCAGAGAAGAATAAGAGATGTCTTTAGAATCCCTAATACTTTCTGGTACTTTTTCGTATTTATATTTCATTATTATACTTCATTACTGCATAAAATTAGAAAAATAATTTAAATTTCCCGCCAAATTTTCCCAAGTCAATTTTGAAGCCGAAACTTGAAACCTGAAACTTGAAACCGAACCTCGAAACTAGAAATCAGTTTGGCGCGAAATTCAAAATATCGATTTTGAAAATATTTCGACGTTGTAATTTTATCAAATTTGAGCGAAATGAGACGCTTCGCATTTCTGAAAGACTTAAAAAAAAAGCATGAAAGACGGTGTGAAAAGCATGTTCGGTGTTTTTTTTTATTTCACCCGAAAAATTAAATTTTTAAACATTCCTTTCAATTACGAACTTAAAGTGCCATAAGTCAAATTTTGACATCGGCTTGGCAATTTTCACATAAATCTAACTGGGGGACTCGCAAATTTTGAAGGGGAAAAAATTTTTTTCTCTGCTTTTATTTCATTTACCAGAATCTAAATTCTTTCGAAGCTGTAAATATATAAGATACGTATTTTTGAATAAAAAGTGGAAGTAGATTAAAAAGCTCTCTTGGTTAAAGTAAAAGGAATTGAGTCCTCTGGAAGACGATAATCAACATATCGATTTTCATACCCAAAAAAAAAAGAAAAAGAAAATAAATTCACAGCGAACGTACTTGGATAAATTTTTCGAGTTCCGGATGTTAGTATTTTTCTCGAGGAAGAGATTCTTTCGACATTTCCACAAAGAGAGTAGGCATGACAATATATATCTACCGAAGATATATACGCCATAAAATATTTTGATTTCTGTCTTTAATTTAAGAAGCGGTGTGCAAGTGGTGAGATTAATTATCAGTGGGATGAATAATGCTGATTAATAATAATAAATAATAATAAATAATAATATAGTCACTAATCTTAAGTCAATGGAGAAAATCGGTTAGAAGTTATGAAATAAGAAAAGAAAGCAGGAAGGAATTAAAGAAATAAATGAGAGAAATAATAAAAGGGTTACTGATTGTGCTTGATATTTATATTTTTTAAAAAGGCGTTTTTAGCGAAGCGTTCGACCTGTCACAAGTTTGTGAGATAAAATAAATTGAAGTAGAGGTGAAAAAGAAAATGAAAAAGACAAAGCGAGAGGCAGGAAAAAAAATGGCGAATTAAATTTGCTGTGAGGCACGATTGTAGTGCAACGCGTTCGTTGTATGTTGCAGTAAATTGTGCTTATCGATAATAATAAATATTAATCGTTACGTACTTCTTTTTGTCATTAAGAAAGAGATGAGCGTCATCGTTTTCGCTAAATAATTTTTCCAATTTCATCCATGTCTGTAAATATTATGTTTTTATATATACATATTACATAAAGAAGAAAAAAAAACTACTGCTTGGTAATATATTTTTATTAAGTAAAGGACAAAGCGTAATATTTTCAGGGCGCAGATATCTTTCGGAATTTTTTATTTAACTATATTTTTACTTTAATTTTATTGGTGGACCCATTTTTTGTACTTAGGGGATGATTTTGGGGGTGAACATTGTGTGACAGGGAGTTGAAACATGAATAATTTTTCACTTTCAATAATTGAGTAATTTGTTATTCCTTTTTTTGTATTATGATGAAAAAGGGAAGAACAGTTGAATACTTAAGGCCATGTAAGACTTACCCGATCCCTACCTTACCGACATTTTTTCTCTGCAACGCTACGTCTACATTTATTGAGATATCAAATTGGAAATTTCTAAAATTGAAGCTAAAGCATTAAGGTACGTTTATCTGGTTCTAAATATTGACATTTATAAAAAAAAAAATTGTTCATAAAATTTTTTTTTTTATTTTTAAAAAAATTTAAGACCAGATAAACATACCTTAGCATATTTTCTTTTAATTTTAATTACATTAATTAATTTTAATTAATTCATATATTACAATTAAAAAATTTCCTTCAAACGATCGTCTTTAATGTAAAATAAAATCTTATTTTTTATTTTAATTTGTCTATGGGGAGGTTAACCCCCCCCCCTTGTGCACGGCCCTGCACTGTATTGTTTATTTTATTACAAAAAAACTTTTGGAACACTTTATAATTATTAATCATAATTGGTTCTAATGTCGGGATAATAAATATATGACGACTAAGGCATAAAAGGCACCATCCTAATTTAATAAGTATTATTGAATTATTTGTTCATCAATTAAAGTTCGATTGAAATTAAAGAAAATAACTATTCAAAAATATCTCTCAAAATACAAATACCAACTCAATGAAATCGTATTAACTTTATTAATATTCATTAATGAAAAATGAATGAAATGTCAATCAATTAAAATTTAATTAAAATTAAAACAATGTGTATTTTGTGTATTTTGGGAATTGGATATCTAATTTCGGTTCTCATCTTCATCGGGGAAGTACTAATTCACCGTGTTGAAAATTATATTTATCGATGCGTAAATTTCTTCATTCGGGGAATATTAAGGGAACTTTACGTGTTGAGACTGGATTTGAAGTTACTTTTTATAGAAAGAAAATCAAAGTAAACTCTTCTCAATAGTAATTTAGAGACAACAAATTTTGGAATAATTTTGCTAATTCCTATTAATGAATTGAAAATTAATTGAAAATTAATTAATACCTTTTGGAATTTACCAATTATATACAACCATTTTATTTTAAATTCAATTGTAGAAGCAAAATAGTTATAGCTTTAAGAATTAACAATTTTAAGCGGCCTTTAAACTGTATTGTGCATTGTAAGAGATGATTGTGTTTATAATATCACTTTATTTTGAATTACATCAAAGATTCTAACATTAGAAAGTCTTGTTAAAGAAATAATAAAGCAAATATGAAGGTAACCGTCCAAATCGCGATTGTAGTACCAGTGGGTCCTTTTTCGTCGAAATTAACGATTTTGATTTCAGTGAACAGTACACAATTTTATTGATTATTACTGAAAAATGATGTAATCTGCTTTGTTTTGAATTCATAATTCTTTTTTCCACTAACAAAGTCTATCTATGAAAGTATTGAAATCTGAAGAGCCTTTGCAGTTTTATTTTGAAAAGATGGAAGTCATGATATCCCTTTATCTAATGCACATCTTTACAAACATCGATTTCTCCTTCTACTGGAAAAAAGTGTTTTACGTGTTTTAAATAAATACGATAATGATAGGACGATAGAAGTAGACAGCTATTGCCCACTTTTTATAAGTCAGTTGATAGAAAAATATGGCAAAACATAGAAGTGTCTATTCCTGCTCATTCGCCATGCAGAAATATTAAAAAATAAACGATAATTGGATATTATACTACAATTATAATAGTATATTTTATAATACAATTCGTTGCTGTTCGACGAGAAAAGTCAATTCTGTTTCGATAAGAAAATTCAAAATGTTGTTCAGATTAAAATTGGTAATCCATTTGTTTATTTCCATTTTTCTAGACAATTCCTACGGCGTCCTTAATAGAACAAATTTCTTCGATCGCATTATTAGACATGTACAGAAA
>CAJFCO010000095.1:966673-1011411 GCA_904066015.1 Synergus gifuensis | reverse complement strand
ATTGAGAGACTGAACTTTTACTTCGAAAGAGAGAGAATTTTTTTTTTGTTTCTCGATCTCGGAGACTGAATCGATCATGAGTACGATTATGATTACGATAATGAGATTAATGGCATGTGATCCTCCCTCCAGACCCACCAAAAACGACCAACTTCTCGAATGAAACCATTTCTCCTAGTTATTAATTAATAATTAAAATAATTAAAATTAAATTAATAATTAATAATAAAAAATAGCGGCGTACTCGAGGGCGGAAGCTCTTGAGAAAGAGATTCGTTCGTGTCTACTTCTGATTGTGGATTCGATTTATTGGTGGGTCTCACTAGTCATCCCTCTCTCCCTCTCTCTTCTTTTCACTCTTTTTCACATTTTCTCCCATTCTCTCCTCATTCGTGAGTTTCGATCTCGTTGTCAATGCGGCTGCTGCGAATTCCGGTTTTTCCCGTCCAGGGATAAATGTCAGGACAGGCTTGGCACGTCTTCATGTATCGAACTCCACTCTTGTGCCAGAGGTTGCAGACCTTAGCATTATTGCACTTCTTCGGCCTGTCCTGTAAATTAAGAAGAGAACGAGGGTTTCAGTTTCACATTTGAGATACGGTAATTGATTCGAACTAAGGTTTTACGACTTCCGAGTTTTAAGTGTAAATAAATACGATAGGGGAGGTGTTTAGAGTTTGGTTTAAACTTTTTTTTAAGAAGTCTTAAACTGTTCCAAACCGTTTATAATTGGTTTTGACTAGTTTTTTAGACTAGTGTCTTCAACTGTTTTAAACAGTTTATAACTTGTAGAACTACTTTCCAATAGTTTATAACTTGTTTTGACTAGTTTTAAACAGTCCTAAACTGGTTCGAACAGTTACAATTTGTGGGGAAAACTTTTAAACCGTTTATAACTTGTTTTGACTGGTTTTAACTAATTTAAAATAGTTTATTATTTATTTGAACTACTATAAAATCGTTTATAACTATTTTGAATTACTTTGAAACAGTTTACAACTTGTTTGGACAACTTTTACACAGTTTTTTATTTGTTTCGACAACTTTCCAATAGTTTATACCTTGTGATGACTAGTGTGTATTGGGACAACTTGCAAACAGTTTACAGTTTTTCGGAACAACATTGAAACAGTTTATACATGTTTCAATTACTTTCAAACAAATTATAACTTGTTTATATTATTGTGCAAAAATTTTAAACAGTTACAACTAGTTTATATCTGATTTTGATTAATTTAAAATAGTTTATTACTTGTTTGAACTACTATAAAACCGTTTATAACTATTTTGAATTACTTTGAAACAGTTTATAACTTGTTTGGACCACCTTCCAACAGTAGATAAACTATCTTAACCAGCTTTAATCAATGTTAAACTGTTTCGAACAAGTTGTAAACTTCTTGGGACTTCTTGGAAGTAGTTTAAAACTTGTTCAGACTATTTTAAAAGAGTTTCTCCTGTCCTGTAAATTTACAAGAGAACGAGGGCCTTAGCCTCGCATTTGAGATAAGGTAATTGATACAGACTTAGGTTTTACGACTCAGGAGTTTTAAGTGTATGTAAATAAATACGATAGAGGAGATTTGTACCTGATAGTTGCAACCGAAAGGCTCGAAATTGTCGAGAAGTCCAAGAGGGGTAGGATTCCTAACCCACTGCAGGGCTTGCCAGTTCGTTACTACCCACACGTCATCCATCGCGACGATCGTGTCCAGGAAGGAGATGAAACCTTCTTTATGGTGTGGCTGAGTAAACCAAGCTGCGTGATAGAAGAGACCGAAGGGTGCTCTGGAATTAAAGAAGAAAAAATTAGTTTGGGACTTGATTTAGAGATGCTGGCACAATCTAAATGGATTAGAACAGTATTTTCTTATTTAAATTACTTCAAAACAGTTTAGAACTTGTTCAATAGGGTTTAAGATCATTATAGATTTATCGTGAGGGGCTTTTGTATTTTAATTAAATAACCAGAAAATATCCTGAATTGAAACACTTTCTCAATTAAATTCAGACGCTCCCAGCTCTAAGAAACAATAATCTAAAATGAAAAGGAAACTTAGACTCATGATGAGTCTCTAATAAAATCTTTTCTCGTAAAGATTGTACGAGACTCTTCTAGATACTTTGGCACTTCTAGGACTGGAATGTAAGTTCCGGTCGGAAATTCCCACGAGGGTGTGACTGCAGTAAAATAGTAAAATATAAATTTGCGAACCTGTTGGTCGTGTAGTGCCTCTCGAAGTTCTTTATGAGCATCTTGTAGACGCCATCAGAGGTAGGAGGATTACTGCATGCGTCTCCCATCGAACACCTACCACCGTTAAGATCCTGCCACATAACCATGGGAACTTCCCATAATCCTGGATATGACCTCGTTGGACAAGGTGGGATCATACAGTCGTGGAAGAGTTTGTAATCTAATGTGTAGGGCCAGCTGGGTGGTCGATTCTCGTAGATGGGCATCGATGAGTCGTAGGTGAAGTTCGTATCCCAGAGCATTTTGAACATGTTGTTACCACCGACCTGAAGTGGAAAGAACAATATTATTAGAAAAAGTTTCGAACAACTTTGATACAATAGGTCTGAACCAGTTCTAAGCTGCTGCTAATTAGATCTAAACAGATTCACACTACTTCGAACCTACTTCCAAACAAGTTGCAAACTGACGGTTGAATAATACAAAAAAGGTTCAAAAAGTGGCAAACCTGTTTCAAGATGATTAAAACCAGTACAAAACAGTTATAAGCTAATTGCAAAAATCAGTTTTCAATTATTTCTATATATTTTGTAAGAAGTTTGTTTGAACTACTTTCTAGTAAACTTGGAATGGTAGAGGGTATTCCAAATAGTTTTAACTTGTTTGGAATAGCTCTAAACAGTTTTCAACTGTTTAAAATAGTTTATAACTTATTTTAATTACTTTTAAAGAGTTCGAAATATGTTTGGAGAACTTTTACACAGTTTATAATTCGTTTGAACTATTTTTTAATAGTTTATACATTGTTTTGACTACTGTTAAATAGTCTAGAGCTGTTCCAAATAGATTATAAGGTAACTTTTTAGAAGAACTTTTAAACTATTTAAAACTTGTTAGGACAATTTCAAAATGGTTTACGACTTGTTTGGACCACTTACCATAAGTTTGTAAATTGTTGTGACTTTTTTGAAACTGTTTCAAATACGTTATAACTTATTTGAACTACTATCCAATAGTTTATAACTTGTTTTGACTGGTTCCTAACAGTTTACCTTTTGTTGGAACTTTTAAAAACTTTCTAACTTGTTTAAATTACTTTAAAATAGGTTGTAACCGGTTTGACAGATTGGAAATAATTTTAAACGGTTCAAACAGTTTACAACCTGTTTGAAATAGCTCTAAAAAATCTTAAACTGTTCCAAATCGTTTACAACTTATTTGGACTAATTATTGACAATTTTTAACTCTTTCAGACTCTTTTCTAACCATTATAAACTTGCTTAAAATTATTTTTAAGGATTTTCAAACTACCATGCACCAATTTTTAACTAGTTCATCACTGTTGAATCAGATTTAAATAATAAATAAATAACTTTAAAATTTAAATTCGATAATATACAAATCAGGAAGCTACGAAAGTTGTAAATATGTTGGGAGAAACTACACGTGCATTCTGAATTGCTCATATTCTGCTTCCCACTGGAAGATCTGGTGTTGCATAAGCGTTTATGACCGTTTTTATGGGTGCCCTTTGAAAATTCTCTTCTCGCTTGAAAAGTTCCTCGTACCTCCTGAGAAGATGCGAGGATTGGAAGGTAATCTAATCGCGTTACGATGTAGAGGTGTTTTTGCGTTTTACGACAAATCTAATTGACTTCCAGCGGCCGCTGAATTTTCCCTTTCGAAACAATTACACACCGTTACGCTAAAAGTTCATCCTCACTCTTCTTTTTTTTTTTTTAACCGCGAGGTTTGATCTTCTCCTGGCTTAGATAATCACGGCTAATTAAGCGCAATTACATCCCTGTTACCTTGAAGACTCTGCTTATGACTTTTCAAGTGTTTCCTAACGAGTTTGGATTTTTATCGGTGGAAAAAATTATCAAGAGAGTAATGAAATCAATGTGAAGTTATTATATTTTTATGTATTTTCTTGAGTGCTAATTCAATAAGAAATTTCTGATAGTCTTTGAACAATTAAGATGAAGATTTAATTAAATTTCTGAATCAATAGGTATTGAAAAAGGCTTTTAACTTTTAATGTTTGCAAAAATATTACGATTTATTATGATTAAAATATCTCTTTGAATATAACAAATTCTAGTCTTGCAAATCGATTTTAGATTTATTTAAAGAATTTTATGCACGCTTTGTTCTTGTTTAGACTAGATACTTTAATATCATTTATAAATATTTTTTATTATTTTAGAACAGTTTACAACTTTAAACTTTACAATTTGTTAGAACAACTGTTAAACAGTTTATAATTTATTTAGACTACTTTAAAACAGTCTTCAACTGTTTTATACAGTTTATAACTTTTTTGGACTACTTTCAAAGAGTTTATCATTTGTTTAAACTATTCTTAAACAATATTAAATTACTAAATAAATAATATTAGTGTTAAATTAATTTAAGGACGTTGGATCCAAGTGTTAAGCTCAAAATTCAATTCTCCATTTTATTCAACGAAAATATTTAGTTTCGATACTTTTTGCATAAAACGAAGAATTCAAAATCTGTCTCCAAAATTCAATATTTTCATTTTACTTGAAAAATATTTGAATTAGATATTTTCTCGCTCTGTGCGCATAATTCTAGTTAAAAATTTGATTAATTATACAGAGGGAAAAAATTCTAATTTTAATATATGTTAAGTAAAATGAGGAAATCGAGTTTTTAGATTGAAACTTGACTCCAACACTCTTAATCCACTTTTTGACCTATCAGAATTTACTTTCAATCACAAACGAATCATAAACCCTTTCAAACCAACTTTCACGCCATTTTCGATTATTTAAAGACCTGCGATTAAAAATTCGCAAAAAAAGGGATAAAATATATATTTACCGAAAGGAAAGGTGCTCTCATTCCTCGAACATCTTCCAGTTTGACTCCTCCGTAAGCTGCCAAAATTTCTCGCTGACCAGCAACTTCTCTGGCCCATTTTCTGTGTGAGAACTGTTCTCCAAAGCTGTGCCTAAGTAGCCAGAAGAAATGGTTAGATAATTGCCGGGATTTTAATTACAAAAAAAAAAAAAAAAAAAAAAAGAAAGGTGAAAATTTTTTGATAGTGGGTTTAAGATTAAAAAATAGAAATTGATGTCAGAGTTCATGCCAAATATAATTATAACGAAAGAGGTGATTCTTTCGCAAGCTGTTAGATGTTAATCTCCTAATTTGTTAAATACTAGAGACTAAATGGTTCACTAATGGATCTTGTAAGCCAAATAAGAGATTAAGCGATTATTAGTTTCTATCTGCGGTTGAATTAAAAAAGCAGAAAGTGTCTGATGAACTCTAGTGACAAGTTAAGACACTCTCTCTCTAATTACGTACTACTATGGTTGATGAGTGTTAGTGGGTCGATGATACGAGTGATTGTTGAAAGGCGAAGTTAGATTTAGAGTTAAGTTAGATTTCAAGATTAAAAGCCTCTTATTTTGTATTTCAAATAAAATTAATCTGAATAATGATAAAAAATTTTAAAATAAAGTCAGAAGTGATACAAAATTATTGTGATATATACTAAAAAAATTTTGGATGAAAAATAATTGTTTTTTGTTTTAACTCAGAAAAATATTCAATTTACTCGTAGGTTGTCAGTCTGCAAAATCATTTTGTTAATGTACATGCACGGTACATTTATTAAACTTTGATTTCATTTTTTTAGACCCAGGGATGGTTAACAATATTCCAAACAGTGCAATCTGTTAAACATTCTTGTTAAACAATCATTGTTCTCTTTAAAAAAATATAGTAAATTTTTTTTGGGTGGATCACTTTACTAGTAACAAATTATTCAACTGCATTGTTTTTATTTACAGCAAATGCATAATTCGGGGTAGGGTAGCTAATTATAATAAGAAGATACGTAAAGTTGTATTTAAAAGTTGATAAATAAGAAAAGTAAAGAAAATAGTAAAAATTAATAAAAAGAAAAGTATATACAGTAGAACTTAGTAGAAACTATGTGAGAAATATTTTTTACTGATTGGTATTTTCCCATAGCTAATAGCAAAACAGTTTGTTACTTGTTTTGACTAGTTTAAAGCAGTCCTAAATTGTTTTAAACAGTTCACAATTTGTTGAGACAAATTATAAACTGTTTATAACTTGTTTCAACTATTTTAAAACAGGTTGTAACAGGTTTTGTGTATTTAAAAAATCTTCAATTGTTCAAACAGTTTATAACCGGTTTGGACTAGCACTATACAATCTTAAACTGTTCAAAATAGTTTATAACTTATTTTGACTACTTTTAAAGTGTTTGGAACTTGTTTGGACAACTTTTACACAGTTTATAATTTGTTTGAACTAGTTTCCAATAGTTTATACCTTGTTTTGACTATTGTTAAACAATCTAAAACTATTTCCAACAGATTATAACTTGTTGGGACAACTTTCAAACAGTTTATAACTTGTTTAGACTACTTTTTATAAGTATGTAAATTATTTTGACTAGTTTTTCACTATTTCAAATAGATTATAATTTGTTTGGACTATTTTCCAATAGATTATAACTTGTTTTTACTAGTTTTATATAATTTTAAATTGTTTCAAATAGTTCACAATTTTTGGAACAACTTTTAAATAACTTTTAACTAACTCTTTCAAATACTTTTAACTTTAAAACAGGTTGTATCTGGTTTGGTGTATTTGAAACAATCTTAAACTATTCAAAACAGTTTATGACTTGTTTGTACAAGACCTATACAGTCTGTTATACAGTTCCAAGTAATTTATAACTTATTTTGACTACTTTTAAAGAGTTTGAGATTTGTTTGTACAACTTTAACATAGTTTATAATTTGTTTGAACTACTTTCCACTAGTTTATACATTGTTTTGACTACTGTTAAACAGTCTAACACTACTTCAAACAGGTTATAACTTGTTGGGATATGTTTTGACTACTTTTTATAAGTTTTTAAATTGTTTTGACTAGTTTTTAACTGTTTCAAACAGATTATAATTTTTTTGGAATGTTTTCCAATAGATTATAACTTGTTTGAACTATATTTAAACAGTTCTAAATTGTTTCAAATAGTTCACAATTTATTTTTTGTTTCAACTACTTTAAGGCAGGTTTTACTATTGATTCATGCGAGAAATACCAGAAAAGTAAAACAATCTACAACAAAAACTACCAAAAAGACAAAAGTCAGAATCTGAAGGATAAAAAATCTCAAAAAGTCACAAAGAAACAAAAAGAAGAAAAATAAAAAATAAATAAATAAATAAAATAAATAAAACTTTATGGGTCCTTGGGCTAGGTACTTACGAGACCGTATGGGAGGCAATCTCGTGACCAGAGGCGTACAGGTTTTGGACCTGGCTGTAGTCAGTCCACTCGTGGGACACGTAGAAGGTCGCAGAGATGGGACAGCCATTGGGGTTCTTTCTTCCCTTCTCAAACAAATCCGCATAAAGACCCTTGTTAAGGTCATTTACAGAATCGTCGAAGGTCAGGAGCACGATTTGCGGTATCTCCTCCGGCAGGTAGTCCCCTATTTTAGTTTCAAGGGACGTAGGATGCGGGCGGGATTAATTGTTCGTAGCGTGATGCAGTTTTGTTTAATTTTTTTTTTGTTTTTGTTTTTTGTATTTTTTTATGTATGGCAATTTATTAAAAATTGAAAAAAAAATTTTAAACGTAGAAGGGTCGTGTGCAATGTTTCGTTGTGACGTATGGCATGAGAAAAAGGGTGGGGAGAGAAAGAAAAGAAGAGTCTTTGTTAGTATGCAGAATTAGTCTTGAGCAAAATTCTCCACTGAGGAAAATGCCAATTATGATTGGCAACAATACTGAATTTTCATTAATTTCTTGTTTATGACTTCAATTTTTGTATTTATATTGGTAATTCATATTTTGTCACATCATTTTCCTCAGTGAAGTTTATACTTTCTAAGGCATGTGTCGACCTTCGGGAAAGCGACTTGGCACTTTAAAATTGATTGAGGATTCAGTTCTCTGGAAAAAAAGGCGAATTTTTGCTTTCCCGAAAGACGAGGTGTTCCTTTCATATTTTCCCAAAGAAGAAATCGGAATGCGGAGCAATAGTGAGCACCGTGAGAAACGAAAACAGGAGTTCCTATTTGGGACTTATTGATGAGGCTCGTGACTTCCGGTGGCACCCATGACAACCTGATGACTCGCGATACTATCGACGGCTAAGAATATTAAGCTTCCAATCAACTTTAGCCATTTTTGTTGATTTTTAATGGCTTCAAACAACTGTAAACGAGTTTCGAATATGTTTCAAGTTGTTTTAGATTGTAGTGAAATGGTCTCGAGGATGTTTGAAAGTATTTAACTTCGAGATTCTGTTTATAATTAGATGACACAATTCTCATTTAATTCTAAACATGTCTAAACAGATTTTAAACAAGTTACAGTCATTTTCTACTGGGTTTCAAACTAGTTATAAACATGTTTGTAGTCAATTGTTTATACCAGTTGTAAACATGTTTTCAAAACTGTTTTAAACTGTTTTAAATTGTTTTAAAATGTTTAAAACTGTATTTAATGAGTTAACTGCTTAGATTTGTTTCAAACTAGTTTTAAAACTGTTTTCATTTGTTTACAAAAGTTTTAGAAATGTTTTCAATTGTTTCAAGCTAATTTGAAATGGTTTGAAATAGTTTTAAACAAGTTATAACTGTTTTTTCAACTGTTTTAAAATGATTTTAATTAGATCTAAAGTATTTTACATTATTTCAAACATTTGTAAACTGTTTTGATTTGTTTCGAACAATTTTTAAAGGGTTTTGATTTGTTTCGAACAGTTTTTAAACTGTTTTCATTTGTTTTCATTAGTTTATAAACAGTTTTAATTTGTTTTCAATAGTTTTTGAACTCTTTTAATTTGTTTCAAGCTAGTTTGAAATGGTTTGAAATGGTTTCGAACAGATTATAAGTGTTTTAAGCTGTTCTCAACTATTTTGATTTGTTTTAAACAGTTTTTAAACATTTTTGACTTGTTTAGAACAGTTTTTAAACTGTTTTCATTTGTTTCAAGCTAGACTGAAATAGTTTTGATTTGTTCCAAACAGTTTTGAAACTGTTAACATTTGTTTCCAATAGTTTTTAAACTGTCTTCATTTCTTTCAAATTTATTTGAAACTAGTGAAACAATTTGTAACAGTTCTAAACTTTTCTACGTTATTTCAAATAGGTTACAAGTTGTAAGTGTTTAAAACTGTTTAAAATAAGTCACAACCATTTCTAACAGATTAAAACCTTCAAACCGTTAAGGACCTATTTATAATCATGTCTAAACTGGTTTGGAATGTTGCAAATGTGTCTGAACCTATTTTAGACAATCATAAACATCTTCCAAATAAATTCTAACATCTTCGAAATGGTTTGGAGTTGTTTGTGAAGCTTTATTCCTTCCCTTGTTCATTTTAGCCGTGGATAATGATGGAAGCTTACTGAAGAGCGAAAAATCTGTCTAAGCATAAAAGCTTCCACAATAACCGAAACTTACGAGACTGTGTGGGATGCCAACTCGTGGCCATCAGCGTAAAGATTTTGCACCTGGCTATAATCCGTCCACTCGTGTGAAACGTAGAACGTCGCCGAAATCGGACAACCGTTTGGATTTTTCCGTCCCTTTTCAAACAAATCGGCGTACAATTGTTTGTTAAGATCGTTTACAGCGTCGTCAAAAGTTATAAGTACAATCTGTGGCGTCTCTTTCGCCGGAATTCCACCTATGATCAAGATCCAGTTTCTTTAAATTTTTTTCCATTACAATTCAAGTATTTCAAATTCAATTTTAAGTTTAGATGTTGAACGTAGGAACTGAAGGAAGGAACTGAAAATTTGTCCGAGGAGCGTGACTTCCTCGTAGAAGATTTCTTCCTTGGTCTTCGCTATTGTTCGATGTGACAATATACGCACAATCATTGCGAGCAATTACAGGTCCGGACGAAGGCCGTCGAAGCGTTGCGAAAGGCTACGCAGAGAGGCGGAGTTATTAAGGTGCACACGTATCTGTTTCACTTTCGAACGTACCGAGTAATGAGTATGTAACGTTAGAATCGAAGAAAGTCTCGGCGGCCGCTAAATCGATCGTCAAAATCAACATTCGGAACGCGAACGCTTGCGTCACACGTCTCCGTTAATCAGCCATGCTCAACAAGTACGCCGCGACTCGTTGTCTGTCGATTCGAAAATTGCTTCCTAATCACGATTTAATCGGGTCCTTGACCCGGAATCCGATATTCGCTAAGTCACATTGTTCACTTAAAAAAAAATGTTTACTTAAAAAGAGTGAATAAAGCGTGAACCTGATCAGTGCCACTTTATTAAAGCCAAATTTACTGAAACCGAAGTCTTATCTCTATTTTTCGCGATTTTATTAGGAAAAAAAGTCGAGATGTGGATGGAAAAAATCAGCTGATCGAACGATGCCATCTTGATTTTATGAAATTTTCGCGAGTGGTGCCATCTGTCTTTTATGGAAGTACTTAAAAGCGTTCTTTGGCTGAATTAGGAATGGACAGATTGCACAGAGAATACATTATGCTTGATAAGTTCTTCTCGAGTCCGTAGAGAGTTGCGACTAAAACTTTCATCTTACCTATCAGACTTCTTTACAAATTAGACGAGTGTCAACAAGCCCGTTGAAAAATCGCGACGAGATTAATTAATTAGGCTGATAGAATCATTTTTTTCTCACCCTTCGACAGTTCAATCAGCGAAGCGAGTTTTTTTCCGAGAGAGAGAGGCTCGTAATCGATTTAATTAAAACATTTATTCGCAATTAGATACTGACTTATCATTTCGTTTTAATTGAACAACAATTTAATCATTGTTGCAAGTTTTAAAGTATAATTCCGCGTCGAGTCCAAGAAAAACAGGAAGACACAATTTGGATACAAGTTCTGATCTCAAAATTCGATTTCTTTATTTTACTCAACGAATATTATTGTTAGGTATTTTTTCTCTCTGTACTGATACTTATTTTTCAAATATAAAATTATTATTAAAATTAAACATTTTTTCGCTCTGTTAGCATATTCATATTTGGAAAAAGAATTGATATAGAGCGAAAAGATACTTAAATAATATATTTGTGGAGAAAATTGAAATGGAATTTTGAGTATAGGACTAAGCCCAACGTTTTAATTATTAATATGAAGTCCACACCGGTTTCTGATTATTTAGATCCGATTATTTCGCTCAAGAATAATTTACCTGGAATATCGGCTCCACCACAAGCGCAATCCGGAATTAAGCAAACGTCCTTTCTGCATCTGGCGGCAGGTTTGTCGACCTGAGGCGTTGGATAAATAGGTGCAGGCCTTACTGGTGGATATCTGTAGATATCGACGAATTCCTGGGCCTTGGATACGATTTCAGTAGAAGGCTTCAATGTTGGCCGAGAGCGTCTTAAAAATACGAAAAATCAATTATCGAAGTTATTCACCGATAAAGACTAAGAAATACTCTCAATCTAAACTAAAATCTAATTTTTTTACATTTCAGAATACATTTTTTTATAAATATTATACATCTACTATTCCTGCCATTAAGTAGATTAAGTTTCGATAATAAAAAGATCTTATTAATTATTATTTGCCTTTTTACACCCGATTAAAATTGCGAAGTGGGCGCGTTTGATCAGCTGTTCGCGATCCGCCATCTTTTTTCAAACAGCTGATCCAACAAGCTCTGCAGTCTAATTTTTAAACTAGTATTCAGTAAAAGAGATATTTTAGATAAATAAAATCTCGATAGTAAACAAATTACAATAAAATTATGATAAAATTTGAAATGAGAGTATAAAATTTGTATAGATAGATAAAAAAAATGAGACGTTAGTCGTAAAGTCTCATTCGTCGCAATAAAATATTTTTGCTGTCTAAATTGGCAGTTACTACTGTATGAATGGGACAATTAAGGTTAAAACGGCTCTTTTTTTATCGAATAAATGACTTTCGTAATCGATAAAATCACGAAATATTATCGTGACCGCATTTCCCTTGACGAATATAGCCGCATTTTTCTGTCAGTTTTATGTCATCGTATTCGTCGCAATCTGAGATTTGTTCTCGCCGCGAATTTCACTTAATCGACGATAAACAACACCTGTCCTGGAAAAGTGAACCGAGACTTTCCCAGGACCGTATTTGCAAATTAAAGAACCCTTCTATATTATTTTAAATTAAAAGTGTAGTTTTACATTTAAAAAAGTTAATAATTTTTAAATTTTCGAAAAACAAATATTTAAGAGGGTCTTATCAATTATTTGTGACTATTTTAAATTACTTAAAAGTACCTAAAACTAATTAGTCTCGATTAAAATTAATTAAGAGTTGATTAAATTTATAAATTTTTTTTTATTTTTAATTTAATATTTGGTGTAGTTTACTATTCTACTTTGAGAGTGACTGTGAAGAAGATTTAATACTTACGGTGGCGCGGTACCACGGTTAACTTGTGGCCGACCCCGGCTGTAAAACAAATCAATGGTCGTTAACGACGCGAGTTACACCCGACTTTAATAAAAGCAAGACTGTGCTTCCGTTTATTCGAATACTGAAGTGAAAGCATGTAGAAATGAATTCAGTATCACGAAATTTGCCCAAAGAAAAATTCGGCTTTGGCTTATCTTCAAAAATCGTAAAAAAATACATCCAAATGAAAAAAAAATCGAAAAAAATCGAATTTCAAATCGATTATGCGATAAATCGAATCCATTGATCGATTAGTTGATCAATTAAATCGATTGTTCGATTAGTCTAAGTATTGATTATTCGACTGTTCGATTAGTCAAGCTATCACTTTTGAGACTATTCAATCAGTCAAACTATCGATTTTTCGACTGTTGGATTAGTGGAACTATTGATTGTTCGAGTTTTCAATTAATCAAACTATAGATTGTTTGACTGTTCGATCAGTCGAACTACTGATAAGTCGATAAATAGACATTTTAACTAGTCAATTTGTCGATTTCATAACTAATCGAAATATAGCTACATAAATGAATCGATTAATCGATATTTTTCTATTTTGGTTGTAATTCTTCAGAGATTGAAGCGATTTTAGTGCACTGTGACAGAAAAAGAAATTGTGGTACGTAGCAACGTAGCAAAGATTTTTTTAAAGACATTTTTCATAAATTTGTTTATAACTGTTTCTAAATACATGAAAATAATTGTACGTTAGTTTTAAGTTTGCTACGTTACTGGCTTGCGAGGTGCAGAGAAGAAAAGATGAGATGGCGAGAAAATGTTTTTTTTTTTGCAGAGCTTCCGAAGACCTTCGATAAAAGAATCTGCGTTTGATTTACAGCTTCTTTCCAGTAGTTGAACGCTCGATGATAATGGTGATCTCAAATTTCACTTACGAAACAAATTACCGAAGCGTGAAAAGCGATAAGAGGTTGTATCTTTATTATCGGAGATGCTTAGTTAATTTAATAACAAGTGAAATACAGCGTGAAGAAATCTCAGCGTCGTAACGCTCTTCGATCAAACGTCAAGGTTAATGAAATTGATGCGCTCATTAGAGTGAAAAATCGAGACAATTGGTTTTTTTTTCTTAGGAATTTCTTTGCGAGAGAATGTGATGAGTGTGAGAATTTGTTATTGAAGAAAAAAGCTGTTAAAAGAAAAATTATTTTTCTTTTAGATAGAGAAATAGAGTTGAAATATCGGATGTAGGCAGCATTAAAAAAAACATACTAAAGCTTGAATCTATTTTATTTTCGAATTTATTCAGTTGAAAGGAAGCTATTCCCAAATAATTATAGCTTAATATTGATTTTTGTGAATTTAATCAACTGAGAAAGTCTTCAAGTGGGCCTTTGTCAACAGTTGATCGTAAGACGCCATCATGAATTTTTCAAATGCTGCCAACTGTCTTTTATTTCCTGAATCCATTCCATTTTAATGAATGAAATTCAACGAATTTGACTCAAAAATGAATGGAAAATTGAATAACTATGATTTTTTGAATCTTTGGAATTCTTTTTGAGTTAAATTCGTATTTTTTTTCAATTAATGGAGATACCTGGGTGCACTGATTGAATATTGTCGAACGGTGGTTGGTGTTTGTTGAGTTGTAGTCGTCAGAGAAATGTAGGAATCCACAATCGAGTTGGGTGTTGTTATGTGAACAACCGGATGGCTAAGAACGTTGGTCCTACGTAAAAAAAATTAAAATGCAATAAAATCTACTAGCAGAAAATATTCTTGCCATCAATAAAATACCGTTTCTCCAAGAAATAAAAATAAAACTCCTTTATATGGATTTTTATCAAATAAAAAAAAATCGAAGTGGGTCAAATCGAACAGCTGATCCATTTCCACCATTTTCAATCTTGTTAAGTCAAATTGAGATTAAAAGAACATAACGTCTCTTAACCTCGACTACGAGTTTAAAATCGACTTTATGATAGTTTACGTAAGAAGAATTTTCTTCAGAAGAATTCTCATCTTGCGAATCCTCATCTCGAGAAAGATTAATTAGCAATAAATTCGCGCTTCTTTCAGCAAGGAGAATTTACCGTGAGATAAATATATCTGTGGTTTTATTAATTTCATTATGCCACAAAAAGTCATAAGAAGGAAGAGGCGGTCGCACCTTTCGACTTGTGAAATTCATCTTTTTTCTTAGTTTTACGCAAGCGCAGTGTATGCGCAAAATTGTCGCAATTTAGATCTAATTATTTGTCGGGGCAAATTTAGGACAGACTTGGAATATTATGCTGTTTCGTTTCTGGATTTAATGAAGCTATCTTCTCCAGGAAAGAAGGCAATCTTTTGTTTTGATAACATAGTATTGCAAAGCGAAACTTATCATCTTTTCGTCTAGAATATTTGTAAAAAAAATGTCGAAAATCGTCAGCTCTTTAAATTTGCCCATCTCGAGAGTTTATTTCGCTGACAAATTTTATTAAATGGACGAAATTGAATATTCCTTCGCCTGTTACTTTCTTCTCGATGGCAAGATAATTTTCCACAAATTTCCGGCAACTTTCAATTAATTTCATAAATGACCGTAAATTACGATAAATTTTATAAAAATTATTCATGAGTTTAAAAATTGTATATTATAATTTTATATTATAAATTAATTGAGGGAAATTTCAATTGTACCTGATGGATTGTTGGCTGTCAGTGATTCGGAATTTGTTTTTGTTGAGGTGAGCCTGAAATCAGAAAATAGAAGTGGATGAGTCGGTGTACTGGATTCTGAAGGTAGTTGTGGGAGTTGATTGTAAAAGGGGCGATTAAGGCGCACCTGATTGTCGTAAATGTCGTAATCCTGGACTGTAACGTCTTGATTCAGGTTGTACTTGTCAGCTTCGTTCACGGTGACCTTCTTCGGCTTCTGATGATACTGCTTCGAGTTCGAAGACACGTCGGTTATCCTTACACTCTGATGTTGCACCGGCACTGTGTGGTTAACCGTGTACTGATTGTAATCTGAGAGAGAAAACATAAAACTTTTATTTTCCAAGGTACTTTGAACTAGAAATAAGATAAACAGATATTTTTAGGTGAAAAAGTATCCAAGATTTTATACATCCATACTAAGCATCATATATTTCAGGTATCGTAAAATCTTCAGGAAAATTTCAGGTACTGAAAAGTATTTCAGGTATTAAAAATACTTTCAGGTACTGAAAAGTATTTTTTAGGTGTTGAAAAGTACTTGCAGGTACTTAAAAGTACTTTCAGGTACTGAAAATTATTTTCGATACGGAAAAATACTTTAACACAAAATATTTAAATTACCTAATAATACCTTCAGTACCGGAAGTATTTTTCATAACAAATTCATTGTTAATTCACGACAAATACTGAATACTCAAACAATTTTATTCTCTGTGACTATAAACTGCACAAAAACAAAAGTGAAAAGTAAACTATTACATCTAATACTCTTTTTGTTCCCATAAAGTTAATTACTGTTTTTTGTATCTTTTTAAATGATAATTAAATGTTCATTATTTCCTTTTCTTTGCTGATTACCAAGCTACTTTACTATTTCTTTTTCCTCAAGCGAGACAGGATTCAAAACATATTTCGTCACTGTGATTCACAAAACAATAAAAATTCTTGCAACCATTTCACGGGTAATTCCGCTTCGTAATTTTTGTTTATATTTTGCTGAATAATTACTTTCTTCAATTTAATTAAAACACAAAAGTTATCTTAACTGTAAATAGACAAACAAAATACTCGATAACTCGATCTATTTAATCAGATAGGTACTTTCTATTGACAATTGAATATGGAAATATTTTTATCTGGTTATAAAATAATTTATAATTCGTTTTTTAATGCTTGTTTAATTGTTACGTACCATCATCTTTGTAAATGGAAACATCATCGTCGTAAATAGTGTAGAAAGGGTAGCTCTGGTCAGCATCATTGTAATAACTCTTCGAAAATGGCGCTGGAACTGGAGCCGCTGTCGAAGCAGTCGTTTTCGCAACTCTTGGAGACTCAGATGGAGAATTCCTGGAAGAAATTGAAAATTATATGTTTGATCTACATTTATTAATTATTATTATTAAAAAGAGAAATTTACCGTGCAACAGACCTATAATGGCTCTCAGTTTGGCTTCTTGAGTTTACGACGTTATCTTTTTCTCTTTCCTGTAAATTAAAGAAAAAAACATTTATTCTCTACTATTTAAATATATTATTTTACAAATACTTTAAAATACTTAAAGTATTAAAACGTGTTTTAGGTACATAAAATACTTCAAGGAACAAAAAGAGTTTCAGGTACATAAAATATTTCAGATACCAAAAAGTGTTTCAGGTACATAAAATACTTCAGATACCGAAAGTATTTTAGGTATATAAAATACTTCAGGTACCAAAATACTATTAAATAAATAACATAAAATAATAGTTTCGAAATAAAAATACTTAAAGTACCAAAGTACTTTAAATGCCAAAATACTTCAGGTATTTTGGCATTTAAAAGTATATTCTATATATTTTAAAAGTATATATATATTTACAAGTATATTATTTTGAAAAGCTTTAGGTACCGAAATCATTTCAGGTACGAAATAAGTAGTTCAGGTACAGAGAAAGTACTTCAGATACCGAAAATTACTTCAGGCACTAAAAATACTTATGGAACACTTGATTCAAAATATTCAATTCAAAGTATTTTTATTTTGCCAATAAAGAGATAAAACGCCAGGAAGAAGTAAGATTATTGAATTAAACATTGAATGGAACCAAAAAAAAAATAAAAATTGAAGGTTGAATGAAAATAAGACGTTATGATTCTTTGCCCAACGTCAAGAACTTCTGCTCCTGTTTATTACATTTTCTCATTATGCATACGCACCATTGTATGTAAATAGGGGGAATAACTCGTAACAGGATACATTGTAGGTACATGAATTGAATAATATTTGAATAATACCTAAGAATATATTAATTAACAGCACTAATTTATTGACGACTCAATGCAATGGTGAATTGAATTCTTCACTGAATTAATGCTCTACTTTTATGATGATCTGTAATTTTAATTTTCCGATCCAATCTTTTCAAATGGAACAAGGCTCTAGTCATTTAGTTATGTAAATTGTATCAATTTAAATGTCAACTCATTTTTCTCGAAATCAAATCGTTTTACGAATTATTTCAATTTTTTAAACATTATATTGTAATTGTAAGTTTCACTCGTACCAAATTCTATAAAATTCCTCAAGTATTTTCAATGCCTGAGGTACTTTCCTGTACCTAAAGTACTTTCAGGTACCAAAAATAATTTTCAATTCGAAAGATAATTCTGGTGCCTCAAATTCCTTTAAGTACATGAAGTAATTTTAGTGTGAAATACTTTCCAGTACCTGAAGTAACTAGTACTTGAAGTTCTTTAGGTACTCGGGACATTTAAGTATCTGAAGTAATTTTAATACATGAATTGGTTTAGGTACTTGAAGTGATTTTAGGCGCCTGAAGTATTTTCAGGTACTTGAAGTAATTTTAGGTACTGAATTATTTTTAGGTACATGAATTATTTTAGATAACTGAATTATTTTAGGTACCTGAATTATTTTAGGTGCCTGAATTATTTTAGGCACCTAAAATAATTCATGTACCTTAAGTATTTTTTAGGTATTTGAAGTAATTCAGGCACCTAAAATAATTTCAGGTACATGAAGTAGTTTTTAGGTACTTGAAACAATTCAGGCACCTAAAATAATTTCAGGTACCTGAAGTAATTTTAGGTGTCTGGAGTGCTTTCAGGTACCTGAAGTAATTTTAGGCGCTGAATTATTTTAGATACGTGAATTATTTTAGGTACCTGAATATTATTTTAGATGCCTGAATTATTTTAGGTACCTGAATATTATTTTTAGATGCCTGGATTATTTCAGGTACCTGAAATAATTCAGGTACGTGAAGTAATTTTAGGTGCCTGAAGTAATGTAGGTACTTGAAGTAATTTTAATACCTTAATTTATTTTAGGTACCTGAAGTATTTTAGTACCTGAATTGATTTATATGCTCAAAGTACTTTTAGGTACCTAAAATACTTTTAAGATACCTAAAGCAAAAATGAATTAAAATCTTTAGTCACTTACACTGATGATGTTTCGTCTGAGACCATCACGATCTCGTTGAACTTGACCGATAGTGGATGGTTGACCTCTGTACACTCTCTGCTGCCTATCACTCTCAATTTCAGATGCGGGTTCATATTCCTCGTCCGGATAAGTTCTGTGATGCTGCCTCTGTCTAAATTGCCTTTCGGAAATTGTCGAGGAAGGTGACGAGGAAACAGTTACAGAATGTTGTTGTTGTCTCTGAGTTGGCCTCTGCTGTTGTTGTTGCTGTATCGACTCGGCCTTGGCAGCCCTGGGGAATTTATTTGAGGACGTTAATCGTCACGATCGGGAAAGTCGCACGTGTCCACTTATATCTACTCGCTTCATTATCTCCTGGGTGAAAGTATATGCAGTGGCACATTGAAAACTGCACATTGCACATTCAACATTCAACATTGCACATTGCACATCCACCCAGAGTCTAATTCCAATCATTCAACACGCATCTATATACGATGGGGGGACTAGCCAGACCCAATACTAGTACATTTATAGGAACTTGATACTGTTTTACGTAAACTTGATTGAGTTCGATACACTCGACTGGCGAGCTTCAATAAACGCGGAGGATTTATTGCGCTTCCGCGAACGGTGAAATGAGTGCGCATGTGAACCTTTGGAAAAATGTAACCGATTTGGAGCGATTTTGATGAGTGTATAATCACTCGAGAGTGTGAGATTGATGATGAAACCACGAGAAAATTGAGGAAAGTTGTTGATTATCTGAGAGATGCTGTGTGTTAATCAATCGCTTTTGTAAAAAACGTGACCAATGCAATTTTAAATTTAGATTTTAAATTTCACGAATTTAAATTCATGAAGTACTTCGGGTACTAAAGTACTTCAGGTACTTTGTGCTTCATGGTTTAAGCTACTTAAGGTACTAAAGTACTGCAGACACTAAAGTACTTTATACATTAAAGTACTTCAGGCATACATTTTATAGCACTTCAGGTACTAAAGTACTTTAGGTATTAAATCACTCCACAAACAAAAGTACCTTATGTATATAAATACTTTAGATATTCAGGTTCTTGATACTAAATTACTTCAGGTGCCGAAGTACTTCAGGTACAAGAATACTGCAGGTACAAAAGTACTTTGGTTACAAGAATACTTTAGGTACAAAAGTACTCCAGGTACAAAAATACTTTAGGTACAAGAATACTTGAGTCATAAAAATACTTCAGGTACAAGAACACTTCAGATACAAAGTACCTCAATTATAAAAAATACTCCACGTACTCCTATACTTCAGGTACTGCAATATTTCGTATAATATTTCAAATGCTAAAGTATTTCAGGCACTAAAATATTGTAGATAATAGAGTAGTTCAAAGACTAAAACATTTCAATTACTAGAATATTTTAGGTACTATAGAATACTTCAGGTACTTAAGCACCTCAATTAAAAAGTGACTTCAAATACTGTAGCACTTTAGATACAAAAGCACTTCAGTTACTACAGTACTTTTAATATAAAAGTACTTCAGTTGCTATAATACTTCTAATATAAAAGTACTATAGTATTTCTGATATAAAAGTATTTCATGTTCCATTGTACTTTAGAAACCAAAGTGCTTATAGTCCTCAATTCTGTTACGCACTATAGAACTTCAGGTACTAAAGTACTTCAAGTACTGAAATACTGAATTACTCAAATTCTAAAGTGAAAATATGTAGAATAAATCAAATTATTCTTGAACACTAGAAAGAGCTAAATAACCCCTCGTCAGACTAATTTCTCACCTCGTCTACTTAAAAAAGCAAGTAGTAATAGCCTCCCAAGTAAGACTAGTAATATATGAAACTAAGCTGTGAAATGCCTTGCCTGACTCATAAAGGAATTTTCTACTGGATGACCTATCATCTTTCATAACTACTGCGGGCCAATTTTGACCCACACATATGGCCCTAATGATGCTTCCTGGCATCACGGGTAATCATAATTGATAATAACTTCCTGTATTTGAAATCTTTTGCACGTAATTTACCGCGCAAAGGTCAAGCAAGGTGTAAATTACTTTCACAGTTCGCAACTATGTATTTATGTAATATTGCAGGATTCTGTTTATGGCCAATTGTGTAATCAAATAAAGTTGCGATTAAGAATAAATAACGCACTCTATTATTAATAATCGGTAGCTCAATTAATGAGCGCCCTTAAAATTATTAATAAAGTTACGTGGAAATTGATCTTCAAATTTCGAATGGAATTCCAATAAATAATTTTAAATAATCTGAAATTTTGTAGGTAACTGAAGGATTTTGTACCTGAAACACTCTTCGGTACCCGAACCAGGTACGTGATTTAGGTACCTAAATTAAGTATCTGAAATCTTTTTGAGTGTATAGAATATATTTAGGTGCCTGAAATTTTGTCACAAAAGTTCTTTTAAGTACCTAGAGTAATTAAAGTACCTGAAGCAGTTTTATACACCCATAGAATTTTGAGATACCTATATTCTATATATATTGATTCGATTTATATTGTCTGTGGTGATTTAGGTACCTGAAGTATTTTAGGTACCTATAATTTTTTAATCATGTAAATTTTAGGTAACTAAATTACTTTTCAGCCCCTCAAGTAATTTTAGTGTCTAAAGTACTATTCAGTGACTAAAGTAATTTTCGTGCTTAAAGTACTTTTTAGTACCTAAAGTACTTTTAGTGCTCTGGGTCGGGTTATTTTTATTATATAAGATTTTGTTACGTTGGGCTGGGACTCTTGTTGGGCTGTTCGCATAATGTGACTTTGAATCTGCCGAGAAACGAGTCCCGTTGTGCAAGCTGAAGTTAAGCAACGAGAGCTCGGCACGGCGGGTAGACACTCATTAACGTATTGTGTGCGGGCAATCGGGAGGTTGAAGTCATTTCTCAACGCGGTCGCCGCTCGCTTTGCTGCGTTTCGTATGTCCCGCCCGCAACTTTAATATTGCACACAATATTACAAAAAAAATTCAATTTCGTTCTTTGGTCGAGAAAATTAAAGAGAGGCACCCGAGTCGCTTAACTCGTATTTCAATCTCAATTCTTGTCACTAATTTGCAATTAAAAGTACAGAAAACTGTTTAAAACGACTTGAATTAGTTTCAAGTACACCATGAAGTGTCAAAAGTGCCACATGCACATTCAAACAGAAGAAAAAGTGGTTAAAAGTATCACAACTACGTTCAAGTGTCTGCGTAATAGTTTAAAAAGCATTTCAGGTACTAAAGTATTTCGCATATCAAATTACTTCAGGTGCTAAGGTATTTAGATATTATAAGGTATTTGGATACTAAAACATTCCAAGTACCAGAGTATTTCAGGTACTAAATTACTTCAGGTACTAAAGTAATTCAGGTACTAAAGTACTTCAGGTACTAGAGTAATTCAGGTACTAAAGTACGTCAGGTACTAAAGTACTTCTAATACTAAAGCACGTTAGGCACTAATGTACGTAAGGTACTAAAGTTCTTCACATATTAAAGTTCTTCAGGCACTAAATCACTTCAGATAATAAAATACTTCATACACTAAAGTACTTCAGGTACGAAAGTATTTGAGGTACTAAAGTACTTTTAATACTAAAGTACTTCGCATACTAAAGTTCTTCAGGTACTAAAAGTACTTCATGTCCCAAAACTGCTTCAGGGACTAAATTCCCAAAATTACTTTAAATACTTCAAGTAAAAAAATCTATTTCGGGTACATTAAAGTATTTTCACTGCTAAAATCTCAAGTAATTTTATTTATATTCACACACATTGTTTGTGGTTACGAAAAATCGAATAATAAAAACAGTTTTCTGCCCGAAAGGATAATGTTTTTCTAAGTAAATCTTGTTTCCAGTTCCATAAATACGTACTTAAAATTTAAAAACATATGAGAGGAATATAAACGTCAGAAAAATTATGAATTACACTTCCAGACAAAAACAATTTATGGCGTTATAAAGATCAGCAAAATATACTACTATTCGACGAAAATTTCCTAAAGAATAGGGGAGTTGAATGTAAAGAACAATTGTTCTAACAGTAAAGATTGAGAAGGTCGTTAAAATATAAATCCAACGACCACTTGAAAAATTTAAACGGATCCAGTATTTTGGCCGCATTACTTAAAATATATGTACTCGGAATTCCTTTCTTACATTCCTCCTACATATTAACCTCATGAAATAATTTTTAAGAAATAAGAAATATTTTTTCCTATAATTATAACTTGAGGTATTTTACATTCAGAAGTGAGAAAATATTTACTGTTTACGTCAAAAGTAATTCTTCCTAGTAATAATAAATTTTTTTTTATAAATCTAGTGAAGACAAAGACAATAATTGTCTGGTTTCGATTTCAGTCAATGTCGTTTATCCTTGCACGTTAGGTGAAACTAATTATAAACAGGTGCGGAACGCTTTCCGGTTCCGCGATATCCTTTCGCAGTCAGGTGAATAAATGCTCGAACCATTTCTTCCTTGATAACGCCACTGCTTCTCAGAATGTTCTTCCACAATTTTTCTCGTTGAAATGCCTCACATTTTTATTTCATTAGAATTACTTTTTTCTATTTGACATTAAAAATATTTCTGTCTTCAATTATTCCAAAATTGTTGAGGAATTTCAATATTAAGCAAACCAAAATATTTGGTACGTAAAACTTTAAAAAATAGGTATATAACAGTTACTGAACATTTATATAACAGTTGTGTAACATATATGTAACGTTTATGTAACATTTATGCAACAGCAATGGAAAAGTTATGCAATAGTTATGTAACAGTTATTTTACATTTATGTAACAGCAATGTAACTTTTGTTACATCCCTGGAAGAGTTATGTAAAAGTAATGTAACATTTACGTAACTTAAAAATGATATAAGTGTTACATATCGGTTACACCCTCTAATGATATTCTCGGAAAATATAAAAATTAAATTAGAATATAGCTATATTCAGATTATTATACGTATGTTACATAACAATACAAAAGGATAAAAAATATTGAAAAAGGACTCACCGTTCCAGAAGTGGGTCTTCGTTATCGTCTTTCGGTAAATTGGACTCGGGACAGCCTACATTACGTGGCCAATCGCAGGTCTGAAGCTCGTGGCTGTAAACAACAAACCGAGTTAGTAAACAAGTCTCAAATATCGATGCTGCCTGCTGAAAGACAGTGATTTACGTTTCTAATTTTTACAACCTCATGATTTATCGACCCATAAATCCCGACTTTAACAAGTTAAAACCGACTTTTTCTTCAAATCTGTCAAATAACTACATGTAAGCTTCTTAGGCACTAAAAACTTTTAACCATTTCCACTAACATCAATTCTCTGCAAATTAACCCCACCTCGAGTTTTTATTTCACAATAAAACCTCTAGAAATAAAGCTTAAAGGTCAAATCTTTTTGCAGTGTCTCATTTAGAGTGGCAAAAAACATCCTAAAAGTTTCCCCTTTACTTTCGACCCAAATTTGCAAAAATTCCCCACCTCAAATTTTATTTTCCTTATAAATCAACCAAAATAGCTTATTTCTTCCTATTTCTTCTTTTAATAGACTCTACTCGATAGCAAGAGAAGTATGTATACATTAGTTTTTCATTAAATGAATTATGGATCCTTAAACTTTGATTTTACGAGATTTTAAGAGGTTATGTTAGGGGATTCTCTAGTCTCAAGTCAAAATAAATCAGTGGGGCGTGTTTGAAGCCACATTTGGAGTTACAGCGCTTATCCTTAATTGGATCGCGTTACCGTTGAGCACCGCGGCGAGTTTTACTGTCGTGGGTTTATCGAACTCGATCGCACATACGGTGACCAAGGCGTGGTCGACGGATTTTCAATTTTTCTATAGCCACGGAGAGTACAACGCTCGACACCCTTTTACCGAACCAAGCGCGATCGTGCCGTTGCCACTGAAAACTTTCGCAGCGATTACAAACGTCATACCACGCCGGTTCTCTATTTGACTTATGCAAGAAGTATAAATCGTATTCGCGCTCTAGACACTCGATCGATTTCAAATCACTTTAATTACTGAAATTAATTTGATTTATGGTGGCGTGGCCCAACTACGTGTCATTTTAAGGACTCGGTATTAACATAAGTATTACATTGTTGTGGAATTTTAGGGCGGGTACAATGGAGAAATGATAATAGGAAAAGTTGAAGTAGAAAAGTAGGAGTATGATACAGTATATAAAAGCACTACAATTACTTTTGAGTACGCCGAATAGTTTAGTAAATATTGTATCGAAGTGAATATTTTTGAAAAATTTTGAAAAATTTTGAAAAGTACTTCAGTTGTCGAAAATATCTTAGGTACTAAAAATACTGCAGGTACTAAAAGTACTCCACGTAGTGAAAAAGTACTTCAGGCACTGAAAAAGTGCTTCAGGTACTGAAAGTGATTACATAACAAAAGGTACTTTAGGTACTAAAAGCACTTCAAGTACTAAAAGTATTTCAGGTTCTGAAAAGTACTTCAGATACTCGGAAGTACTTCAAGAAGTACTCATATACTGAAAAGCGCTTCAGGTACTCGGAAGTACTTCAGGTACTACAGGCACTTGAAAGTACTTTGGACTATAGAACATACACTTTACTATAAACTACATATACAGCTCGCAGCGTTGCGTAAAAAATGAATTATCTTAATAAAGGCAAAACAGAAAATCTTTAGTAGCAACGACCTCCTTCAATTTTAAATTACATGCACTTACATTAATTCGATATTTAGTTCAATTCCCTTAATAAATAATGATCTCGTTAACAATCTTTTTTTCTCAATATACACTCATAAAATTTACATTATTTCCTCCTACATTTCCAAATCATAAATATTATCATAAATATTAAAATACATATTACAGAACGTGTTTTTTTCTACTCATAAAAATCGACGAGAAAAATTCCCCTTACGGAATTAAACAGAGAAAAGCGACGTTTCCAAAAATAAACATAATCATATTATTACTATAGGTATTATAATTATATTACAATTATATTCTATGAAAATTATTAAAATTATTTAAAAAACAAAAGCATCACTAGGAAACAAATTCAAACTGCTAAATAACAAACAAAAAAACGAAAAGTACTTCACACACTGAAAATCACTTCAGGTACTAAAAATAATTTCAAGTACTAAAAGTAATTTATATACCAAAAGTACTTCAGGTACTAAAAGTAATTTATGTACCAAAAGTACTTCAGGTACTAAAATACTTCAGGTACCAAATACTGCATTACTAAAGCATTTAAGGTACTAAAATACTTCAGGTACTAAAATAATTTGTTTATAAAATACTTCAGGTACCAAAGTGATTCCGGTATTAAAAGTATTTTGGATATTAAGGTACTTCAGATGTGGAAATTATTTGAAGCAATAAAACAATTCAGGTACCAAAGTTCTCAGGATCCAATCTAATAATTTATGAGTCCTGACTCGGCTGCAAATTCTTAATGCAATTTGTAAAAGTGGCAAAAATTGAAATATCCAAGCAATCCTTATTTTAAGTGGTGTTATTAACCCCGCGACCTTGACAGTCATTTTCTGAGCTTCAAATACCAGCTGGGATGAGAGGAAAGTGATTCATCCGTTTTAAGATTTACATAATCGTTGTCGACCGGTGGCGGCATTGCTTCGTTGACCTAGTCACGGCTCGTCTCGACCCAGAATTTCAATATCCCTAGATTAGATTTACTATCGTTTGCTCATTACTTTCAGATTCAATTTATACAACCGCTGTAACCTTGACACTTTTGTCTGGTAAGACTCAACTCCTCTAGGCTGGTCCTCTTATAGGAGAATAAAAGACAACCTTGGCTTTCTTGCTCTTGTCTCGAAAGGAAAAACGACTAATAAAACGAGACACTAAACATTTCTAATACAGGGAGCGTATAAAGCGATGAAAATAAATTCATTAAAATAAAAATCAAGATGAAAAGTTGAAATAGATGAAATACTGGTATTGAGCAATATTGTGAAGTTTTAAAGTGAAACTGAAACCTATTAGTTGAATTTGATCTGAGATACGATGACGAAATATAGAATGGAAAGTAATAAGAGAGTAATTTATTAATTAATTATTAAGTCGTGTTTGGCATTCTGAGGGCTTGTGGAACAATAGTTAAGTGTCACTAAGTGAAAACAAGCGCGGGAATCGAAGTATGGAGTTGAAAGTGAAGGATATATTGTTTGCTGCAAATAGACAGTAGGGACATGACTCGACGTTGGTTCCCAAGTATTGTTTTTGTTATGAGATTCGTGAGATTGAGTATGGTGATCCCAAAAAGGTAGGAAGGAGTCCATTTTAGGATTGGAAGTGAATTACTCAGAATTGCACGAGAAAATCGTACTTTAGACAATAAAAATTATTTTCTGTTTTGAAAAGTACTCCATTAACTGAAAATCACTTCAGGTACTAAAATAATTCAAGTAATGAAAGTACTCAAGACACTAAAAGTACTTTGAGTACTAAATATACTACAATATTAAAAGTACTTCAGGTATTAAAATTATTCCAGGTACTAGAATTAATTCAGGTACCAAAATATCCCAGATGTCAAAAAGTACTTCAGGTATTAAAATTATCCCAGGTATTAGAATTAATTCAGGTACCAAATACCCCAGATGTCAAAAAGTACTTCAGGTATTAAAATTATTTCAGATAACAAAAATAATTCACGTACTAAATTTTATTCGCATACTAAAAGTAATTCAGGTATGTAAAAATATTTCAGGTATGTAAAAATACTTCAGATATGAAAAATACTTCAGGTACTTAAAATTATTTCAGGTACTTAAAAGTATTTCAGATACTCAGAAGTACTTCAGGTACTTAAAGTACTTCAGGTGCTTAAAAGTACTTCAGGTACTTAAAAGTACTTCGGGTACTTAAAAGTACTTCAGGTACTGAAAATTACTTTATTACAAATTACTTTAAGTGTGGGAAATTAATTTAGGCACTGAAGAGTACTTTAGGTACTAAAAAGTACTCACCTGTACATTAAACCGCCAGTGCAAGACTCAAGCAAAGCTCCACCAAAAACGCAGACGTAATACTGCGTGCAATCTCGAGGATGAGGATAATATCCAAATTCCTCTGGACACTCAAAGTCCAGACCTCCCTCATGTCTACTCGCACGAGGAGCTCTGGGCGTAATTCTTTGACAATCTGAAACCGAATACAACATATAAATTAATAAAATTATATTAAAACCTTTTTATTAGGTAGTAAATTAAATTATTTAATTTAATTAATATGCAACCTGCCTATACTATTAATTATCCTTAAATACAACTCAAGTACAAGGAATTTGAAAAGAACTTTCGAATCTAAGTTTCTCAAATAATTGCATCTTCTTGGTCATAAACCTCTTGCATAAGGTATGTAAATAGAACCAATTGAAAATATCAGGAAGAATTTATAATACTGAAAATTTATGCTAATTAAATTTAGGAACAAGGAGCTTAATCCTTGTTACACGAATTCTAATTAATATATGATAATTATTCTCGTCGGGATAATTAACTATGTCTTGAATATTATAATATGTTGCACTAACTCTTACACAATTTTTGCGTCACATCATGGAAAGAATTTAAATGAATATTTATATCTAAGATTTAAAGTATTAGGCTAAGCGAACTTCACTGCCTCGCCTTTGGAGTCAATCTCCCAACAATCTCAAATTAAATTGTAAATTAAATTGTAAATTAAATTGTATTTCAATCAGAAATCGGAAATCAAAAAAATAAAATATGGTAAAATATAATATAGTAAAATATGATACAGTATAGTACCTTATAGTACCTAAAAAGTGCAACGTATTGAACCGAAGAGGCACTTGAGATATTAAAAAGTATTTGAGGTACTAAAATCACTTCAAACGTACTTTAGATACTAAAAGTACTAAAGGTACCAAAAGTACTTCAGGCACCGAAAGTACTTTAGGTACTAAAAGTATTTCAAGTATAGTACTTTATAGTACATTATAGTATCATACAGTAACTTATAGCACTTTATTTTACCTTATAGTACGTTATTATAATCAGCCTAAAAGTTATATTTAAAAACTATTAGTATAATATTTCTAATTATATTGAACACACAGTATTATTCGACTCTTTAAGTAAACAAAAAAAATGTAACTCGAGCACGTTTAGCTTTTTTGCAAGGTTTGTGTTTTATGGTAATGGATGTTCGTGCTCAGCCTTTCCCTACTTATGCGCTCACGTGTAATGCACAGGTTACACGCAAACGTATTTACAAGTTCTGTAGCGCGTGCGTACGACCGTATGCGCAAGGTCGACCAAAAATCCGGTTACTTTTCAATTGCGCAAGAAGCTACTGCATTAATTCGCCGTTCGAGTTTCACTGTGATGCGATTATCCTACCTGTCGATCGGTCACGAATGTAAACAAAAAAATTTATTATACTCATTTCAATCTGATGGATTAAAAAAACGGCAATATCTGCCTTTATTTATGTCCTCACAGTTCAAGTGCTTGAATTATTATTATACAACTCAAAATTGCGATCTTATGCCATACAAATGAGACTGGAAAAAAATGTTTAGGAAAATAGAGTAGGAAAAAGTTTTTATTTCAAAGTATTTCAGGCACCAAACTGAATTTTAGATACTGAAAAGTATTTCGGGTACCGAAAAGTATTTCGGATACAAAAAAGTATTTAAGCCACCTAAAGGCATTTCAGGCACTGAAAAGTATTTTAGATGTCAGAAAGTATTTCAGGAACCAAAGTATTTTAGATACCAAAATTATTTTGTCAGGAAATATTTAGGTATTAAAAGTATTTCAGGTACTAAAAGTATTTCAGGTACTAAAACTATTTCAGGTACTAAAAGTATTTCAGATACTAAAGGTATTTCGGGCATTAAACATTTCAGGTACTAAAAGTATTTCAGGTACTAAAAGTATTTCAGGTAGCGAAGTATTTTAGATACCAAAATTATTTCATATACTAAAATTATTTTGTCAGCAAATATTTAGGTATTAAAAGTATTTCAGGTACTAAACGTATTTCAGGCACCAAAAATATTTCAGGTACTAAAAGTATTTCAGGTGCTAAAGGTATTTCAGGCACTAAACATTTCAGGTACTAAAAGTAATTCAGGTACTAAAAGTATTTCAGGTGCTGACACAATATGACACTCGATTCTCGACATATATTCCCACATAATTATCATAATCTACAAGAAAACTCGCTTGGAGAATTCCTCAAGTATGATTCTTGCCTAGGTCAGTAACTCCTGCTTTTAATCCTCACCACGTCCTGGGTTTAGAGCGACCGCGGACTCCATTCCCGTGTGACACGCGGTCATGCGAAAATTGAATTACGGTACCGTAACTCATATACGGTCGTCATGGTAAGTTTGCTTGATGGCGAATATAAGACTCGTCCGTTCCCTTTCCGCGGACGTTAATCCAGTCGTAGATAATTAGTGGCTGCCGGTTTGCTTTAAAACAAATTAATTGCACGTGCTTGCGTCGCGCAGATTATCCCGAGTCCTGCTAGTCCACCTAATACGAATAGACGTACGGAAGATGAACGTTTTGATTGCCAAGATACGTGCCTAATAAAGTCGACCTTAGACAAAACACCAGACTTCCAGAACTTTCACCGGAAATTTTACATTTCAAGTTAAGATAATGAGTGGTTGTTTACTCAACAAAATATGGTACCATAAAGTACTTTATAGTACTCGAAAGTACTTTCTGCCATTATAAAGTACTTGAAAGTACTAAAAAGTATATTAGGGTGAAAAAGTACTTTATGGTACTAAAAGTACTATATAGCGCTAAAAAGTACTTTATTGTACAAAAAGTACTTTATGACACTATAAAGTTTGTTATTGTACTATAAAGTACTTTAGAGCGCTAAAAAGGACTCTGCGGTACAAAAAAGCACTTTATGGCATTATAAAGTATAATATGATATACAATACTTGTATCAACTCTCTACAACAATATTACTTACAAATTATAATTCTTTACATAATGTTACCTAAATCATTTCCCCAACTATGTTTTTAATAAATTTATAATTAACCTCTGAGGTTCGAAGCCTAATGATAGATGAACGATCCTAAACGCATTAAGCTTCACGCATTTAACTTCGTAATGCCTCTTTTTTTATAGATTTTCTTTTATACGAGAGTTTACTTTCTGTTGAAGTATGTTGTTTTTTCAAGTAGGAAAAAAGTGCAGGAACATTAATCATCATTCGCTATCTCCATGTTTTTAATTAATGATCTGATGAGATGAAATTGATGATTTAGACGGTCTAAAAGTGAAGGAAGTTCAGCAGAATATTTATTGATAAAAAATTGATTTACTGAAATTATTTAGTGATATTTTCTTCTTTTTTCTTTCTACGAATATCTATAGAGTGAAAATTAAATCTCAGGTACCAAAGTTTACTTTGGTACCTTTAGACACAATTTTTAGGTACTAAAGTGGTTCAAACAACTTCAGGTACTATATTAATTTAGACATGAAATTATTTCGAGTGATAGATCAATTCAAGTACTAATATGAGCCTGTTACTAAAGTACTTTTTATAAAAAAAAAGTTCTTCAGGTACTAAAGTACTTTAGTTCTAAATCACTTCATGTGCTGAAACACTACACGTATTAAACGTTTTTCAGGTACGAAACTTACGTAGGGCACCAAAAATCACTTCAGGTACTAAAATGCCCCAGGTGCTAAATGTGCTAAAAGTAATTCAGGTATTGAAAAGTGTTCTAAGTGTTGGAAATTACTTTGGACACTAAAAATACATCAGGTACTAGAAAGTACTTTAGGTGCAGGAGTACTTTAGGTACAGGAAAGTACTATGTGTACTGAAGAGTAATTCAGGTACTTAGGAGTATTTTAGATACTAAAAATTACTTTAGATACTAAAATATTTTAGGTAGTAAATACTTTAGATACTGGAAGTTATTTTAGGTACTAAAATTACTTTAATACTCGAAATACTTTAGGTACTGGAAAGTATTTTAGGTACTAAATGTACTTTAGATACTGGAGAACACTTTATACACTAAAAATTATTTCGGTACTAAAAGTACTTTAGGTACTTAGGAGTATTTTAAGTGCAAAATTACTTTATATACTCAAATACTTCAGGTACTAAAATACTTTAGGTACTGAAAAGTACTTTACGTAGTAAAATTACTTTATATCAAAAATACTTTAGGTACTAAAATACTTTAGGTACTGAAAAGTACTTTAGGTACTAAAATTACTGAAAATTACCTTGGGTTCTAAAAGTGCTTTAGGTAATAAAAATACGTTAAATACTAAAAAGTACTTTAGGTACTGAGAAATACTTCAGGTACTAGAAAAATACTTTAGGTACTGAGAAGTACTTCAGGTACTAAATGTACCTGAGTTACTGAGAAGTTCTTAGCAACTCGCGGGTTTCATTATTTTCTTCTTATTCTTACAATTAGTCTAATCAGCTGATGCAATAACGGTGCGAGTATCGCTTCGCTCCCTAACGTTGGTTAAATCCGTTATGTCTGTTATTAACTGCCTCGTGGTTAATGATAATTATGTAACGAGTCACTACGCGCATAATCCCTTCGAGCATGGGAAGTAAAGCGTGCGAATTTGGTGCGCACATAGACTGATTATAAAACAAATTTACTCTTCTCGATATTCTGTTCTAAAGATTTCTAATAAAAAGTGTTCCAACGAAGAAATGATGGAGTTGTAAAAGGGGTTGTATTAAATTTTTTATCACACTGTATCATCCATTATATTCCTTCTTTCTCTCGATCTCGTATTTATTGTTTAATTTTACTGCAAACTTCCGTGTCAATTTTCCACGACACAATCTCTGATTACACATCTTAATTCCATTTTTCTTTCTCTTATTGCTTTTCTTATTTCTTTTCTCTGATGTCCAAACTAAACCATAATAACTAAACACTTTTTTTTCTACGATATACCATATTATTACCTAATTCTAATTAAGGTCCTTTTTTTATTCTGATTGCAGTCAGTTGCGGCAAAATGGTAAAGTGCAGTAATATGTTTTTGTAATAAAGAAAGCAATCAGCGAGCGTGCAAGTCTTTTTGTACTTTTCTCTGAAATTCAAATCAAGTGTTCGATCAAAATCCGGCGTTTCACTTTCGAATGCGTTACATTAGATTTCGATCAATCCAGACATTTAGATTGAGTCACACGTTTCAGAGTAGGGCAGAAAAAAGAGTCGTTAGAATTGTTCAATGAGTATTGTATAAAAATGATATCAGGTGATAAAAATTACTTTATGTATTAAAAATACTTTAGGTAATAAACGTTTTTAAGTACTTCAGATACCTAAAGTATTTAGGTACTGCGAAGTACCTCAGGAACCGAAAGTACTTGAGGTACTACAAAGTACTTCAGATACCAAAAGTATTTAGGTACTGGGAAATACTTCAGGAACCAAAAGTATTTTAGGTACAGATAAGTACTTTAGGTACTGACAGGTACTTTAGGTTCAGAATAGTTCTTTAGGTACTGAAAAGTTCTTTAGGTGCTAAAAAGTATTTTAGGTACTGGGAAGTACATTTTGTACTCAAAAATACTTTAGGTACTTTAGGTTCTTTCTTGTTGACTTTTTATCGCTACACTTGAGCTCTGTCATTTGTTTCTGCAGTCATTGTAGTATCTTGGGTTGTTAAAGTCTACACTGGAGGTACGAGGTTCCATTTTCTTTCACACCGAAGGTCAAACCGTAAAAGTGATTACAACAGACATGCCACGCCTTTTACTCTGGTAATAAAAGCGAGATATTATTACCAACGTGATTATTGTTGTTATCGTTATATTCGGACTCGTTGCATTTTTACAAACTTGATTGACAGGAGGAACAAGAACAGGCAGAATGCTGCCCTCGAGGCACCTTGCAGATATTAAACTAACTCGAGGGAGTTGAAAGTTGGAAAAAAATTTGGAAAATTACAAAACAGAAGAAAGCGAAGGAGCAAAGTACCATAAAGTTCAAGAAGGAACAATATAATATGATAATTTATCAAAAAGTATTAAAAAGCACCATAATTTACTGTAATGTATCAAAGTATAGTTTCACTGATTACCATAAAGTACCATAAAATATGGTGTGATTACATAAATTATATAATACTAAAAATTATTATATATTAAGTATATCAATATAAATTATAGTACCAAGAATTACTTTATAGTACCTTAAAGTACTACACAGTACCATAAAGTACTATATAATGCCACGAAGTTCTTTTTAAAGTATTTAACGTACTTTGCAGTACCTATATTATTTTTAACAGCTAAAGTATTTTTGGTACCTGAAGTACTTTCAGTGCCTAAAGTATTTTTCAGTACATAAACTACTGAAACTACTTTACAGTACCTGAATTAATTTTCGGTACCTAAAATATTTTTAACTATATGTAGTAATTTCCAGTACCTGAAGTACTTTCCAATACCTGAGGTATTTTTCACTACCTTACGTAGTTTTCAATACCTGAAGTACTTTAAGTGTTTTAGCACCTAAATAATTTTAGTATCTTCAATACTTTTTAGTGCCTAAAGTACTTTAAATATATAACGTAATTTTTAGTACCTGAAGTATTTTTTACTGACAGAAGTACTTTTTAATACCTAAAAACGTTTTCAGTACCTAAAATAGTTTTCGGTATCTTAAATGTTTTTCAGAGTCTAAAATAGTTTTTAGTGCCTAAAATAATTGTCAATTCTTAAAAAAGTTTTAATACCTTAAATTCTTTACAGTACAAAAACATTAATTTCCGAATCTTTAATCGAATATCCCAGGATCCGGTATCTTAACGCGAAACGGAAAAGAAACCAAACGAACAAAAAAAATTAAAACAAATTGCTTTCCAAGCGACATGCATTCTTGAATTGAAAGAGCAAAGGCGAAGGTTCCGAACGGGAAATTAAAGACCGACAGGAAAACGGAAGTTCGCGTCCTTGAAAGATCACGGCCATACAAGGTGGGTTCATTGGACCTCAACAATCTGTGGACGGGTTTCTTCCAAAATTGGATCGGGGAGAACGGTGCCTCGGCCTTGAGATCATTCGTGTCCTGGTTTCAAGGTCAGCGGGTTAACGAGCCTCACACTAAAGCAAACAAGCTGATCCACTGAGATCTTCCCAATGCATTTTTCAAAGGGCACTTGCACCTTTCACTTTTCCTCTCGAGGCGAGAATGTCACGATAATTTTAATGAGTATCCTCGGTTGAATGCGGATTCAGATGAGATGGGTCGATGCTCCTCTTGTCTCTTGTCTCTTATTTTCGCGTGTTTACATTTTTTATTTCACGAAAGAAATCTCGCGCGCCTAACTCGTTTCGCATTACTGTTTAATCATTCTATTTTCTCTATCGAAAGCATCCAAATTTAGAAACGTTCAAATTCGAAAGGGTTCAAGCTTAAAAACGTTCAAGTTCGGAAAGGGTCCAAATTTTAAAACATTTCAATTAAAAAACGCCCAAATTTGGAAACGTTTAAAGTTGAAAGCGTCGAAATTTGGAAACGTTCGAATTTGAAAGCGTCCAAATTTGGAAACGTTCAAATTCGAAAGGGATCAAGTTTAAAAACGTTCAAGTTTGGAAAGGGTTGAAATTTTAAAATATTTCAATTCAAAAACGCCCAAATTTTGAAACGTCCAAATTTAGAAACGTTCAAATTCCGAAACGTCAAAATTTGGAAACATTGAAATTCGAAAGGGTTCAAGCTTAAAAACGTTCAAGTTTGGTGTTCAAATTTTAAAATATTTCAATTCAAAAACGCCCAAATTTTGAAACGTTTAAAGTTGAAAGCGTCCAAATTTGGAAACGTTCAAAGTCGAAAGCATCTAAATTTAAAAACGTTCAAATTCGAAAGGGTTCAAGCTTAAAAACGTTCAAGTTTGGAAAGGGTACAAATTTCAAAACATTTCAATTAAAAAACGCCCAAATTTGGAAACGTTTAAAGTTGAAAGCGTCAAAATTTGAAAACGTTCAAATTCGAAAGGGATCAAGCTTAAAAACGTTCAAGTATGGAAAGGGTCGAAATTTTAAAACATTTCAATTAAAAAACGCCCAAATTTTGAAACGTTTAAAGTTGAAAACGTCCAAATTCCAAAAAATAAAAATTTGGAAACGTTCAAATTGAAAGCATTCAAATTTAAAAACGTTCAAGTTCAGAAAGGGTCCAAAATTTGAAGTGTTTCAATTCAAAAGCGTCAGATTTGGAAACGTTATTCTAAGTTGAAAGCGATCAAATTTGGAAACGTTCAAATTCGAAAGCGTCCAAATTCAAAAGCGTCCAAATTAGGAAACGTTCAAATTAAAAAGCGTCCAAATTCTAGAAATCCCTGAAAACATTTTAAAATCCTTTCATTTGAATAAAAAAATTACTTCAGGTACTTAAAGTACTTTAGGTGCTAAAAACAATCCAGGTACTGCAAAGTACTTTAAATACTCTTAAAAGTACTCTAGTCATCGACTTTTGAAATCACTCCCACACATGGGGCCAATCTTAACCCATATAAATAATTGACAACCATCCCATATAGAACTATAATCTATTATATCTAAAATTTGAACGCTTTCTTTTCGTTTCTATTTTTTCATCTTACAATCAATCGATTGTCAGTAGTTGGCACTGATTTATCGAAAGGTCTCCTTTTCTTTTATCTTTTTGCCGGTAGTGGAAGGTAAAATAAAAGGCATTTCGAGTGGGACAAGGAAGGAAGAACTGACGATGTTGAGAGAAGTGAAAGTCATGCGAATAAGAAAGAGAGAGAGATAGAGAGTGGGGGGGGGCAGAGGCCCTCGTCCAGGATAAAAGAGTCCAGTGAGTGAATGAGTGAAAGTGAGTTGGAATACCGAAGCGGGGCTTTGAAACTGGAGCATGTCTTGCATAATATCAGGACAGCTCAAACAGTTTAAGGCGTTCCGAGTGCACGCGTATAAAAGCGAAACCCGACGACCATCGACCATTTTCTGCTATGCTCCAGAAATACTTCGCTCGCGGCCAAAACGCCCTTTTATGCATTCTTCTTTAAGTATTTCCACTTTTACAACTTTTACTTTTTCTGGTAGAGCTGAATTTTGTCCTTGATGTGAAATCAAGTCGATTTTTTTTAGAGAGAAGCGGGGAAACTGGAAGGGAGACTGACTGAAAATTGACTTGCCCTTTTATGGGAATTTCCTTCCAAACGAGTGTAAAGCCATTATCCGCTTTTTGCAGAGTTTAGGACATATTTTCCAATTGCGGAAAATCAGTCGAGTTGAATGGCTTCGAATTTGTATTTTTAATTATTTGGACACTAAAAAGTATTTTAGGTACCTTAAAGTATATCAGGTACTTAAAAATAATTCAGGTACTTTCAATTAAATTAGGTACTAAGTTATGTTTAGACGTCCTAAACTATTCAGGTACTTTAAAATACTTCAGGTACTTCCAATCAAATTAGGTACTAGGTTGTGTTTAGATACCCTAAATTATTCAGGTACATCGAAATAATCTAATTTCAAAATATTCAGGTATCTCAAATCATTTAAGCGTATCATAACATTCAGGCACCCCACAATAATTCAAGTAATAAGTTGTATTTATGTATCACAAATAATTCAGGTATCTCAAATAATTTAAGCGTCTTATAACACTCAGGTACCCAACAGCAATTTAAGTAATAAGTTGTATTTATATGCCACAAAGAATTCAGGTACCTTAAATTATTTAGACTCCGCAACGTATACAGGTACCTCGAAGTAATTTAGGCTCAAAGTGTCCAGGTACCTCAAAGTATTTAGGCATTTCAAAGTATTCAGATACTTTGATGAAATTGAGGAACTATGTTGTATTTCAGGTACTAAAAACTGTCTCCCAAATGAGAAACCTTTATATTTCGAAAGTTATTTTAGGTGTTATTAATGATTTCAATTATTTTAGGTACTAAAAGTGCTTTATGTACATTAAAGTAATTTAGGTACCTACTTTGAAGTAATTTCGGAAATTGAAATTATTGCCCCCAATCTTAGTTAATAATTATTTATACATATAGTAATATATAATCTGTGAACTATAAATCAAGTCCCGGCATGAAGTCATTTTTCATAAAAACTTTATAACTCTTTATTTATTCTCATTATGATTATTTCTTTTTATTGAAGTTTTTAGGTCCAAGGTATTCAGCTTTCGAGACGCCAATTATAATTTTTTCTCAGCGTTGCGAATTTAAATTATTATTAATATCTTTCTTAATAAGTGATTTTCTATTTTTTTTTTTACTTTGGATTCATGCAAATCAGTTTTCGTTTGCGATCATTCTCGCAGAAAAAGGGGAAGATTCCGGTATTATTATATTTGCATAGCGATTATTCACTTTCATTTCCCGTCATTTATTTCCTCTCATCAACAACTTCCAGTCTATTCTTGTCCTCAACTTTTTCTTCTATTATTGAAGATACAAGACCTCATTTCTATTTGAATCTAATTTTTCGACTTTCGAAATATGAACGCTCTAATTGTTTTAGAATCTTCACAATTTTTTTAGAGAAATATATCATTTTTTAAATAGAAATTGGGAAAGCCAAATTTGGAAACGTTCAAATTGAAAGGGTCCAAATTTAAAAACGATCAAAGTCGAAAGATCTAAATTTAGAAACGTTCAAATTCGAAAGGGTTCAAGTTTAAAAACGTTCAAGTTTGGAAAGGGTCGAAATATAAAAACATTTCAATTAAAAAACGCCCAAATTTGGAAACGTTTAAAGTTAAAAGCATCGAAATTTGGAAACGTTCCAATTTGAAACCGTCCAAATTTCAAAACGTTCAAATCCGAAAGGGATCGAGCTTAGAAACGTTCAAGTCCGGAAAGGGTCCAAATTTGAAAACATTTCAATTCAAAAACGCCCAAATTTGTAAACGTTTAAAGTTGAAAGCGTTCAAATTTAGAAACGTTCAGATTCCAAAACATACAAATTTGGAAACGTTCAAATTGAAAGCGTCCAAATTTAAAAACGTTCAAATTCGAAAGGGTTCATGTTTAAAAACGTTCAAGTTCGGAAAGGGTCCAAATTTGAAAACATTTCAATTCAAAAACGCCTAAATTTAAAAACGTTTAAAGTTGAAAGCGTTCAAATTTAGAAGCGTTCAAATTTAGAAACGTTCAAATTCCAAAACGTACAAATTTGGAAACGTTCAAATTGAAAGCGTTCAAGTGTAAAAACGTTCAAGTTTAGAAAGGGTCCAAATTTAGAAACATTCAAATTAAAAATCTTCCAAATTTAGAAACGTTCAAAGTAAAACAGCGTGAAAATTTCTAAAAATTCAAATTCAGAGTCAAAATTTTGAAACGCTCAATTGCGAAGGCGTCCAATTTTGAAATCGTAAGAACTGGGAAATGTTTTTTTTTTTTTGAAATAGGTAAAATTTTAATTCTTTGCACGTCGGAAGTGAATTTCAAGGAATTACCTTTACGTATAAAAATAAATTCACTTCTAAAAGCGATTTATCTAAAAAAAAATTGAATTATTTATTAATCTTTCTCTTCCCATAAAAAAAGTTGCCTGCCGATGCAAGGACGTCGGCAAGCGAGCATAACCTGGGAATTCCTTATAAGTATTCTTCACAGAGTACAATTATTCCTTTTACTATGTGTAATATTTGCGACGTTACATATCCTCATTGCACAAGAGTGGGTATGTTATTTTGTAGAAATTATTGTTCGTGTTTCCGGAACCTTGGCTATCTTTTAAATCGTAACTAAATTCTAAACTAAATGCCCCCTTCTGCGTAATCTTCCTACATTGACATCTTTGTTCTGCTAAGCGTAAATATTTCTTTCCTTTTTACACAAGAGACTTTTTTTCAATATAATTTATACGTTTTACGAGTTGGGAATATTTTAAGAGAAATTTTAGTATCAAGTTTAGTAGAATTCTCATTTATAAATATCTGACTTGTGAAGCGTTCAAATTCAAAAGATTTAAATTGATAGACGTTCAATTTTGAAAATTTCAAAATTGTAAAAGTTCTAGATCAAAAAGTACCAATTTTGAAACGTTTGAATACAAAAGCGTTCAATTTCGAAACGTTCAAATTTTAAAGCGTCGAATTTCGAACTTTCAAGTTCGAAAAGGTCCGAATTTGGAAACGTCCAAATTTGAAAGCGACCGAATTCGGAAGGGATCAAAATTTTGAAACGTTTCAATTCAAAAGCGTCCAAATTTGAAAATTTGAAAATTCCAAACGGTCCGAATTTGAAACTGTTCAGTAAAAAGCGTCCAAATTTGAAAACTCAAATTTAGAAGCGTTCAAATTTGGAAACGTTCAAATTTCAAATCGTCCAATTTTGGAACATTGAAATTTTCAAGGTTCAAAATTAAAAGTGTCCAATTTCAGAAAGTTCAAATTTAGAAGAGTCCAATTTTGCAAACTTTCAAATTTAGAAGCGTCCAATTTTGGAACGTTCAAAATTAGAAATTTGAAAGATTAAAATTTAAAAACATCCAATTTTGAAGACGTTTCAATTCAAAAACGCTAAAATTTATAATAAAAACGTCTAAAAGTCGATAGCGTTCAAATTTGAAGATGTTCCACTTCAAAAGAGTTCAATTTTGGAAGCTTTAAAAATGGTAGGCGTTCAAATTTAAAAAAATTATTATTTTGCATTTAGGCCTACAATTTTTAATTCTTTCTTTTTATTTTTGTTTGTTTAGTTTAGTTAGATTCTTTATTGCAATATGAGGAGATGCAGCGAGATGAACATCTAATAAGGTTAGGCTAGGTTTGAGGTCCATATCAATAAAGTTTGAATTCAAGATCTAGGAATCATTCAGATTTTGAAATCTTTCTTTTAAAAGCCTTCATAGTTGAACGCTTTTAAATAAAAAGTATTCAAATGTCCGTCAAAGTTAAGAAAAATTTTTATTTCGAAGTGAGAAAGTTCGAAAGCGTCCAAATTTGGAATTTTTTCTAATTCAAAAGCGTTCAAATTTGAAAATTTTCATTTTTATTGCGTCCAATTTTGGAAGCGTTTAAATATCAAAGCCACCAATTTAGAAACCTACAATTAAGAAGCGTCAAGATTTAAAAACATTTAATCTCAAAAAGCGTCCAAATTTGGAAACTTTTAAAATTAAAAATGTCCAAATTTAGAAGTCTTTAAATTTCAAAGCGTTTCATTTTGGAACATTCAAGTTTGGAAGCTTTAGACTTTATTTTCATTTGCTAATTTCGCAGCTTTTAATTTCGTATATAATTAGAATAATTGACAATAATATAAGAGAATAATGTCAAGAATAAAAAATGATATGAACAATTATAAAATTTCAGCTTCTAGAATCCATTACATTGTAAATTACAAGCACTTTGTATGACATATTTAAAAAATAATAATAATCATAAATCAAATGAAGAAAAGAGGAAACAAAGTCGGGAATATTTAACTGGCAATAACATCATGTTAATACTTTTGTAATTGATGCTGATGAAATCACCTTTAATGGAATTTCTTCATCTCTTGTTAGATCGTTAGAAGCTTGTTCAACAGGTGTAGTAAAATCGTAATGCCTATATTTGTAAATGAAGACGTTTCAAATACAGATTTCGGACAAAGATTTTTCTGGACATCTGTTCTATCTGGCAAGCCACGCGAGAAGAACCAGCGTGAAGATTAATTACGGTTTTGAAAGAACTAACATCTTTTTCTTCATGTAACAATCTTATTTAGTAATTTTTTTTCGAAATCGTTCAAAAAACGTTGAAATTTGAAAAGCTGTATTACAAAGGCGTCCAAAATAAGGGTTCAAATTTGGAAGAATCTAATTACAAAGGCATTCGAATTTTTACGAATTTTCGAATTTTGGAAACGTTCAAATTTTGGAAAAAATGTTAAAAATTCACATTTGGACGCTTTCGAATTTAAACGTTTATAAATTTGGACGCTTACAAATTTCAAATTTGAAAGCATTCAAAATTGAACGTTTCTAAATTTGAAAGTTTTTTTTTTTTAAACATTTACAAATTCGACGATTTTTTAATTTGCACTATTCAAAATTTGGACGCTTACGAATTTGAACGTTTCCAAACTTGGATGCTTTTGATTTTGAATGTTCCCGAATTAAAACGCTTTCAAATTTGAAAGTTTAAAAATTTGGAAGCTTTTGAATTTGAACGTTTCCAAATTTGGACGCTTTTGTATTTGAACGTTTTCAAAATTGGACGCTTTCGAATTTGAACGTTTTCAAATTTGGACGCTTTTGAAATTGAACGTTTTAAAACTTAAACGCATTCCAAATTTGAACGTTTCCAAAATTGGAAGATTTCGAATTTGAACGTTTTCAAATTTGAACGCTTTCGAATTTGAACGTTTCCAAATTTGGAAGATTTCGAATTTAAACGTTTTCAAAATTGGACGCTTTCGAATTTGAACGTTTCAAAATTTGGACGCTTTTGTATTTGAAAGTTTTAAAATTTAAACGCATTCTTTGAACGTTTTCAAAATTGGATACTTTCGAATTTGAGCGTTTCCAAATTTGAAAAATTTTTAAATTCAAAATTTTTAAATTTGGACTTTTTGATGGGTCATGAAATTTTAAAATTTAGACGTCATTCCAAATTTGAACGTTTCCAAAATTGGAAGATTTCGAATTTGAACGTTTTCAAAATTGGACGCTTTCGAATTTGAACGTTTCCAAATTTGGACGCTTTTGAAATTGAACGTTTTAAAACTTAAACGCATTCCAAATTTGAACGTTTCCAAAATTGGAAGATTTCGAATTTGAACGTTTTCAAATTTGAACGCTTTCGAATTTGAACGTTTCCAAATTTGGAAGATTTCGAATTTAAACGTTTTCAAAATTGGACGCTTTCGAATTTGAACGTTTCCAAATTTGAAAGCTTTCGAATTTGAACGTTTCCAAATTTGGACGCTTTTGTATTTGAAATTTTTAAAATTTAAACGCATTCTTTGAACTTTTCCAAAATTGGAAGATTTCAAATTTGAGCGTTTTCAAAATTGGATACTTTCGAATTTGAGCGTTTTCAAATTTGAAAAATTTTTTAATTCAAAATTTTAAAATTTGGACTTTTTGATGGGTCATGAAATCTTTGGAAATCCCGTAATATACCTTAAAATTCCAAGAAAACAAATAAAATCCTAAAAAATCTCTTAAAAACCGTTACGTGTCGAGTTAATTAGTATTTTAAAATTCTATGAAATGCAAGGAGATGAAAAAATGATGGGGAATGTTGGAATCTCGTGCGGGAGGATGACATGCCGATGCAGAGAACCGGGAAGGTGAGGGTGAAGGTAAACTTCAAAGGTAAAGCTTGTTTTGCGGAATTCAGAAAGGTTTACCAGTTGAAACCCAACAGCGCGACTCGTAATTCAAACGAACGCAAACCACATAAGGTGGGCGTCTCCAACTTATCTCCGTATATTCTCGATCGATTGTTTTTATTTCCAACCTCTTCACACGATCTTATCAGCCCTTTTTTCAATTATTGATTTATCCACTGCGATATAGGTATTCAGTTAGAGCGATTGAATGAAATTCGAAATAAAAGGAATTCCGTGAAATCCTTGTAAATCTATGAAAATCCCATGAAATATTTTTAAAAAATTTTAAACTCCGTGAAATCATTTGAAATTTTTTGAACTCTTAATAAATTTCTTGAAATCTTTTGAAATTCCATGAATTCTTAAAAAAACAATTAAATCACTACAAAGGCCTTGAAATCTTTTAAAATCCTGGGAAATAATTTGAAATATTTTTAAATAGCATAAAATTTTTTAATGATCTTTAAAATAATTTTAAAATACTACAAAATCCTACAAAATCATTTGATATTCCTTGAAATCTTATTAAATCCCTTGAATTTATTTTGAATTTGAGTTCTTTTAAAATCCCATATCCCTCGAAATATTTAAGAAATCTGTAAAATTCTTTGAAATACCCAGATTATTATAAATCTCGCGAAATCCTTTAAATATTTTTAATTTTTACAGATCTGGTGAAATCTTTATAAATTTCGTGAAATCCTTTAAAATCTCATAAAATACCTTGAAAATTTAGGAAATCTCTTGAAAACTCTTAAAATATTTTTATAAATCTCTGAAATATAGGGAAATCCTATGAAATTATTAAAACTCCTTTTAATTCTTTAAAATCTATTGAAATCTTAAGAAATCGATTGAAATCCCCTAAAATCTTCAAAAATCACTTTAAACCTTTTATAATCTCGAGAAGTCCTTAAAAAGCTTCAAAGCCCTTTAAAATCACTTGGAATTCCATAAAATCCCTCAAAATCCTTTCATATTCTTTAAAATCTTTAAGATCTCGTGAAATCCTTCTAACTTCCTTGAATTCTTTTAAAATTTTTATAAAATTCCTTGAAACTCTAGGAAATATATTAAAAACTCTTAAAATATTTTTATAAACTTCTTTGAAACCTAGGGAAATCCGCTGAAATCCCTTAAAATTTTTAAAAATCACTTTAAACCTTTTACAAGCCCTTAAAATGTTTTAATTTTTGTAGGATTCTCATGAAATCCTTACAGATTCTTAAAAAGCCTTTAAAATCTCTTAGAATTTAATAAAATCCTTTAAAAACCTTTGAAATTTGTTAAAATCCTTAAGATCACGTGAAATTCTTCTAAAACCCCATATCCCTTGAAATATTTAAGAAATCTGTAAAATCTTTTGAAATACCCAGAGATGTATTAAAAATTTCGCGAAATCCTTTAAAATCTTTTGAAAATACCTGGAATACAATTGAAATCTCTTGAAATACTTAAAGACACTCTAGAAATCCCAGGAAATCCTTGAAAATCCTTTGAAATTATTTTTAATCTTTTCAGATCAGGTAAAATCCTTATAAATTCGGTAAAATTCTTATAAATTCTTTGAAATCCTTTAAAATTTCATAAAATC
>CAJFCO010000095.1:925753-945021 GCA_904066015.1 Synergus gifuensis | reverse complement strand
AGCCGTAAAGGGGGTGTTTTTTCTTTATTTTGTCCTGGTTTCCCTAATAGAGCAGTAAAGGGGGTGTTTTTTCTTTATTTTGGCCTGGTTTCTCTAATAGAGCCGTAAAGGATGTGTTTTTTTCTTTATTTTGGCCTGTTTTCTCTAATAAAGCCGTAAAGGGGGTGTTTTTTCTTTATTTTGTCCTGGTTTCCCTAATAGAGCAGTAAAGGGGGTGTTTTTTCTTTATTTTGGCCCAGTTTCCCTAATATAGCAGCAAAGGGGGTGTTTTTTCTTTATTTTGAGCCAAAATGACGAAAAAACACACCCTTTACGGCTCTATTTAGGGAAACCAAGCCAAAATAAAGAAAAACCACCCCCTTTACGGCTCTATCAGGGTAACCAGGCCAAAATAAAGAAACAACACACACGGAAAAAATAAAATGGCTGACTTTACCATTTAAAATAGTCAACATGCGCTCTGAATATATTTTTCCTGGAATTTAATAACTTTTACTATTAAAATTTTAATTTTTGCTAAGAAAATCTTAAATCCTGCTATTTTCTTTGTAAAAGTTACAATTTGAAATAGTAAAACTTACGAAATTCCAGGAAAAATGCCTAATATTTAAACTATTTTTAATGGTAAATTCAGGCATTTCTTTTCATTTTCTTTTTTCCGTGCACCCTTTACGGTTCTATTAGGGAAACCAGGCCCTTTACCATGATTTCCATTTACCATCTTCCTTTACCGTTTCCCTTTAACAGGATTTTCGTTTACCATTCCTCTTTATAAAGATATGAACAAGTAAATTTCTGAAAATATTGGCCAAAGGCTTGCCTATAATTATTTCTTTTTTAATTAGTCAATGAATTTTCTTCGAAGTTTCTTCGTTAAACTCCTTTCACTTGCTTCGATAAATTCATAACATTATCTAAAATCGCTGGATACCTGACGTTTTTAGTCTCCAATATTTATTTCACCTCATTTTCTTCCTACACATGAAAATTGATAAGCATATAATAAACATAATTTCAATTTTAATGGAAAGCTTACTTCCCGACTTTCCGATTCAGGAAGTAAAGACCACTCACGCAAACTTCAACTTGAAAGTCTTTATTTTTGTTTTTTTTTTTCAATCTTGAAAATTACATATGTTAAAGGTGAATTTCAAGTAAATTCATGAAATTTGACCAATGAAAGTGAATTTTTCAAATGAAAGCGAAATTTTCCAATTGAAAGTGAAATTTCCAATTAAAAGTGAAAGAATAATGTCTCAAAAGTTTTAATTTCTATAAAGGGAGCATTTGCTACTCATTTTTTCATCACTTCCAGTTCCGGTTTTCAGGAATTTTAGGACTTTTAACGAGAGTTTTACGGTATTTTAGGTGATACTACTAATAATAATAATATAATAATAATCACTAGAATAAAATTACAAAAAGTTAAAATAATTAAATGAATAATAATTATTTATAAAATTATTGATTCAAAATAAAATTTCCTCACAATTAATCTAAATTTAAAATGATTTATTTCAGTTATATTCAGAAAAGAAATAATGATAACATAAAAATATATCATGTAATTTGTAAGCATCATGAAGATAAAATATGTAACATGAACATGAATCCTTGTAATTAATAATGGAAAGAAGGTGTCTTTCATAAAAATTAGTGAAAAATTATTGTAGCAATAAGTGAGACTGTCTGGTTATTGGCGTGTACTCTACTTCGGTTTCACTCTCACTTTGGCACCGCACTTGTATTTCATTTCGCGCTAAAGTGAAATGAAACTTGAGTCTGGCTAGGCCACATTATAAGAGAAAATTTCCGTGCGTTCGTTACGCGTTCCTACGTGTAAGTGCATTTAGTGCTATTACGAAAACTTTCATGTAGGAAGGTCGAACATTAAATTTTCGTGAAACTAGAGCGAAGCGCAATCCATCTTTTATGGTCTTCGCTTACGAAATATAAAACCTGTTATCCAGGAACCGGAAGTGATGAAAGAAGCTTAACAAATGCTCCTTTTATAGAAATTGAAACATTTGAAAGACATTTTTCACTTTAATTTAGAAATTTCACTCTCGATGATTTTTCTGATGATGTTTTAAGGGAGTTTAGGTGTTTTGAGCAGGGATTTCAAGGGATTTTAGCGGATATTAAGACCAGGGTGCAAAAATGAGAAATTAATTTTTAAAATCATGAAAAAGACAGTAAAAGCATGAAAACTGAAAATGCGATGAAGATGCATGAGACGAGGTCCTTTTGACCTTAAGAAGGTGGAAGTTGATGGTCAGGGAACTTCCATAAATTCGATCAGTACGCCTACGAATTCACATGCTGAGAGTGCCGCTCATGAATTTATTACAATTCCGGTTGCTGCGCTGCCGCGGCTATGCCATAAGGGTTTATCTCTCAACTCGAAGTCGAAGAGTTTATCATACTTGTTTCTCGCTATAAAATAATATATCCCCGTCCTACCTACATCGTGCATTCATACACCTAGGACACAAGATAGTACGAGAGTACGACTCTATATCCTATGTCATATCTTCATGCTATATATGTTGCATGCTGCAAATAAAATTCTTTACCATCACCACCACATTACGATGGAACTATAAGCTTTATGCGTGATCTGACGTGATCTGCAGCTAATTTCACTGTCTCATCATTTCATGTCATTCTTTTAAATTAATTAAATTTTATGTTCATCCCTTCCGCTTTTTTTCATTATATCCCTTTACCATTTCACTTTAACATTTCCCATTATCATTTCTCTTTACCATTTCCCCTTACCATTTTCCTTCACGATTTCCCTTTACGATAATTCCCCTTTTCAATTACTCTTAAAAATTCCCTTTTATCATTTCCCTTTACCTTTTTCCTTTACCAAGATTTCCCTTTATGGTGATTTTCCCTTACCATTTGCATTTGTCATTATTTCCCTAATAGAGCTGTAAAGGGGGTGCTTTTTCTTTATTTAATATAGAAAAAACACCCCCTTTACGGCTCTATTAGGGAAAACAGGCCAAAATATAAAAAAACACCCCCTTTACTGTTATATTAGGGAAACCAAGCCAATAAAAATTTATTTGCCATGATTTCCCTAATAGAGCCATGAAGGGGGTGTTTTTTCTTCATTTTGGCCTGTTTTCCCTAATAGAGCCGTAAAGGGGGTGGTTTTTCGTCATTTTGGCCTGTTTTCCTGAATAGAGCCGTAAAGGGGATGTTTTTTCGTTATGTAGGCCTATTTCCCTAATAAAGCCGTAAAGGGGGTGTTTCTGCTTTATTTTGGCCTGGTTTCCCTATTACAACCGTAAAGGGTGTGTTTTTTTGCGTCATTTTAGCCTGCTTTCTCTAATAGAACCGTAAAGGGGGTGTTTTTTCTATATTTTGACCTGCTTTCTCTAATATAACAGTAAAGGAGATGTTTTTTTTTATTCTGGCCTGGTTTCCTTAATAAAGCCGTAAAGGGGGTGTTTCTTCTTTATTTTGGCCTGGTTTCCCTCATAAAGCCGTAAAGGGGGTGTTTTTTCTTTATTTTGGCCTCGTTTCTCTAATAGAGCCGTAAAGGGGGTGTTTTTTCTTTACTTTGGCTTAAAATAAAGAAAAAACACCCCCTTTACGGCTCTATTAAGGAAACCAGGCTGAAATAAAGAAAAAACATCCCCTTTACGGATCTATTAAGGAAACCAGGCCAAAATAAAGAAAAAACACCCCCTTTACGGCTTTATTAGCTAAACCAGGCCAAAATAAAAAAAAACACCCACTTTACTGTTATATTAGGGAAACCAGGCCAAAATAAAAAGGGAAATGGTTGAAACTCCGTAAAATCCAGTGAAACACTTTAAAATATTTCAAAATCCCAAAAATTCCTTAAAAATATTTTATACAATATACAATCCCATGAAATCCTACAGAATCCCTGGAAATCTTGTTAGATCCCATAAAATCTCGAGAATTTGCTTGAAACCCTGTAAAATCTCATAAAATTTTTTGAAACATTTTTAAATCCCATAAAATCCCATAGAATCTCTTTTTAATTTTTGAAATCCATAAAATTCTTCGAAATCTTATACAATTCCATGAAATTCCATATCGAATGCCTCGAAATCTTTTTAAATCCCAAAAAATCCCTTAATACTTCATAAAATCCAGTGAAATCCTTGGAAATATTTTTAAAATCCATAAAATTCCATACTAAAATGTCGTATAGGGCCCGAGGCACTGTTTGATATTTTCTCTCTCAATTATCGTTCCCGCGACCTTTTTTGGGAAGTAGGAAATAAACGTCTCGTCTTTGATGACGACCTTGATGCCAATCTTACTTCCGAATTTTTTTTGAAAGTGAGAGAACTAAGAGGGCTACTGATGTATTCGACTATTCGAGGAAAAGGGACGAAGGCGATCATAAAGTTCCTTTCTCGACACGTTAGGATCTAGGGTAACGTAAAACCTTGATAGATCCGTGGGATCGATCGGTAACACTCCCACGGAAAGTTTAACGCGACCGTATACAGTGTCTCAACACTTTGAGTACCTAAGTAATACGTAACAAGCTCCGGCACACAAATTCAATTCACATTTCACACTCACACTTTGTGTAAATCGGTAACATGAGGACAGACTTGCAGAGGTTACAAGTCAGCTGGAAACACAAGTGGGAATTGAGTATTTGACTCGTGGGTCACTTTCGAGAAAGTAATGCGTGATTCGAGTTCAGCTGATATCATTAATTTGCTTGGAAATTTTAATGAGGGGCGGGTCATTGATGATTTTACTAATTTTGTAACACAGCCTTTCTCAGATTATTATATTATATATTATATAATATATATATATTATATATTATTATTATATATTATATTATATATTATATTATATTATATTATATTATGTTATATTATATTATTATATTATATATGTATATATTATATACATATAATTAGAAATTGCGAAATTAAAATGATAGGAAGTGTCTAGAAATCCCAGGGATTTTTTTATCCAGGGATTATTTGCAATTTCAGTCTCAGTAGAAAGGTTGGGTCCAGTTCTTAAAGCGGAAACCCTTTGCCATTTCCGTTTACCATTTCCTTTTTCCTTTATTATTTTCATTTATCATAATTACCCTTTACATTCAACAAGATTTCATGGGACTTTAAATGATTTCAACCGATTCTTGGGGATTTTTTAATAATCCACTGGATATTACGAAATTCCAAAGTATTTCATGGTATTTAAAAATATTAGCCAATATTCACGAGATTTCTTGGGATTGAAAAAGATTTTATGGATTTACTGTATTTTAAAAGTATTTTATGTAATTCTATGGGATTTTCCAACATTTCAATGAATTTTCCAGAATTTCTAAGAATTTCAAGGAATTGAAACAAATTTGAAGGATTTCATGGGATTTCTAGAGAGTTCATGGGATTTGAAAGATTTTAAGAGGCATTTCTAAATATTTATAAAGATTTTTGTGAGATTTAAAGCGATTTAATATATTAGAAGAAATTTCCTTTCATTTTGATAGGATTTCATGCTATTGATATTATTTCTGGGGATTCTGTGGGATTTCATGGGATTGTATATTATATAAAATATTTCAAAGATTTTTTTGAGATTTTAAAATATTTCAAAGAGTTTCACTGGATTTTACGGAGTTTCAAGGAATTTCATGGAATTTAAAAATATTGCACAAGATTTCAACAGATTTCAAATGATTTTACGCGATTTAATGGGATTCAATATTCAACACGATTTCCAGAAATTTTGAGATTTCATGAGATTTTAAAAGCATTTCGAGTGATTTTATGAGATTTTACGGGATCTAAAAATATTTCAAAGGATTTTACAAGATTTTATGGGATTTTTTTTGAATTTCAAAAAAATTTTATGATTCCCTTGGGATTTTCCCACATTTTAAAGAATTTTCTAAAATTTTCTAAGAATTTCAAGGAATTAAAAAAAAATTTGCAAAGATTTCATGGGATTTCCAGAGATTTCTCGATATTTATAAGGATTTTCATGGGACTTCAAGCGATTTAAAATATTATAAGGAATTTCCTTTGGTTTTGATAGGATTTCATGGTATTTTAACAGATTTTAAGGGATTTCAAAGGATTTCTCGGAATTCAAAGACATTATATTATATTATATGATTTTCAAAGATTTTACAACAACTACAAATTTTAAAAAATTGTTTCAATAGATTTCATGTAATTTAAAAAGATTCCACGAAAGAGGGGATTTCAAAAGATTTCCTAACAACCAAAAATATTTTATAATTGAAATTCAGTAACAGGAAACATTTTGGCTCAACTTAATTGCATTCTAAATTTTTCAGAACCCTGAAATACCTGTCCGATTTCGAATGTCTTCACATAATGAACATACGACCTTGTCCGATAAAAAAAAAAGGCCCAGAAAAAAATTCAAGCCCAGGGCTTGTCTCGAAAGCAATGGACAACGCCCAACTGCTCGTAATTTTTAAAATTGCAAAAACAAGTTACGCGACTATATTCTGAAACACGAACTCGACTTTACTTATTTCTTGTTCGTTTCACTCTCAACGAGAATTACGGTAATTCGCTTAATTTAATGTTCTACAACCTTAAAGCTTCCATATGAAGTAAAATCAAGATAATTCCATTTTTTAAATTAAAAAAAAAAAGAAGATATTTCAACATCCTGCAGAATTCAATTTCAAAAGTGGATAAAAATTATCGAATTTAATTTCACTTATTTAATTATAGTGAAATATTATGTCCACAGAAGGCGATACTCCTAGAATTGAAAACTTTTTTTATTATTAATAAAAGATAAATTTCTTAAAATGGTAATAACGATAAAATCATAATGAAGTCTTTGAGCGAGTCAACTGTGAAATTGGCTACGTAACTGCTGATGACCTTCGAGAAATATTTTGCACTTTCGTACAAAGCCCCTCTAAATTAATTATCAGAGACGTAAAAAAGAAAGTTTTGTAGCTGGAGGAACGATTTGAAGTATAGAATTACAAAAGAAAAGACTAGCCTCGCGGCTTATTATCACTGGTGGGCTGACTATTACGTATTCTAACTACTTCGATAGATCATAATATTTTGTGGACTCAATCTACTTTTGGTCTCATGTTTCTATTTTTACTTTCAATTCACTTTCAATCGTCCCAGTCCTTTTTTAGATTTAGTTTCTCATGTCTTTAACTCTATATTTAGTATCAAATCTACTTTTACTTAAGTCCTACCCTCAGCCCAAAGAATTTAAAAACAAGAAGTAAGAATAAAAGAAAACTCGTCGACAAATTCTTTATAGTCCTCAATTTCCATAAATTCGACAAAAAGGGAAAAAATTTCAGTGGATAAGGCTTTCAGGAATTTTAGTGCACAACAGATTTTCAGGTGTGAAAAAAAAGAATTTCGAATTCCATATGGATGTCACGAACAACTTTTATAGCAATGTGAAGAATCTAAATTGCGCAGCCCGCGAAACTTGAACTTTATATCAGCTGAATTCAGAGGAGTGGAATTTCGCCGAAGGTCTATTACAAGGATGAGGCTGACACGCGTGGGTGGCTCAATAAACCGGATTTGGTGCAACATCATTCGACGAAAGTGAAATGAGTTGCAAATTTTAAATTTCTTTGTTAGATATCTCAATAAAAGACGAACTTGAAGAATTTTACAACATACTACTATTAAATGAATCAGATATCAATGTCAAATCTAATTAAAGCCCCTTTTTAGTATTTTTTAAGAGAAAGTGTTATGAATTTTAATTTTACTGGTGAGAAAAGAAGTTGATATGTTTTAAATAGGTTATATGCAAAAATTAGTGTCATACAACTCTACTACGCAACTATAGAAAGCATATAACTTTACTGCACAGCTATAGAAGGCATAGAACTTTACTGCATACATATAGGAGTTATAGAACTTTACTGCGCAACGATAATTTCCATAGAACACTACTGCGCAGTTATAAAAGTCATAGAACTTTACTGCGCATATATAGGAGTCACAGAACTCTACTGCGCAACTATTATTTCCATAGAACTCTACTGCGCAGCATTAAGTGTTGCAAAAGTCTACTGCGCAGTGGTGACAATACAAACATTACTGAAATGAACCGTTTTACTCATTCAAACTCTGAATAAGCATTTCTATCCGAATTCACTCACCTGAAACAAAAAAAAAATTACATAGTTAATAAAAATATTTAAAAGCATTCACATTGGTATAGAAACTAATTGCAGATCATCAATAATACAAATAACATACCCAATTCTATTAATTTGGTCATTTGTAATAATATCAATTTGAATTTTCGCGCCATAAGTGGCGCCTCTACGGCAGGAAAATTAGGCGCGAAAATTTGAATTTTGTTTTGACTAATATGAGGTCTAGAATGAAAAACTTGCTGCAGAAGTAGAATAAAAAATAAAATCAATACTAAAATGTCTAGTGAAGTCTTTGATGTCTAATAATATCAAAATCTGCAAAATTGAATAAGTTAAAGCTATAATTTTATCGACCCAACTGCCCTTTTGTGGCTGCAATAAATGACACTTGAAGCCGGTAATAAAAAACACTTTATATCGAGGTACGGCACTAAAGAACGAGAAATCGAGCATTAAAACGTCAAGAGGGAATTGAAAGTGTTGAGTCCCATAGAAATGTAAAGTTCCTATATTTCATTACAACGCGTTTGTAATACATATAATAAAAATTAAATTTTCGTCATGGCGCCCTGCAGTTTTTAGCGCAAGCAAATCCTGACATCAATCGAATTAAATAAAGAACAATATATCCTCTCTTACGAAAATGCAAGTGTCCTGAAAGTTGGCAAATCCTGGGGTCAAATTACCTGGTTCCTATCATATATTAAACTGTATTTAAGGTCGTTGCAAACGAAAGTTGCTTTGTCGATTTTATCAGAGAATTTATCACAAAAAAATTGGAAAAAATAACCTGAAGGGGGAATTTTTCTGATGTATAGGCTTTAATACAGAATAAGAACTCTTTTGGGACTTCTGCGCAATCAGAAGTACTATAAAAATTTACTGCGTAGCGATAAGTGTCATATAACTCTACTGCGCAGTTATGTCATATATAGTTGCGCAGTAGATTTCTATAGCTATTATGTATGCGCAGTAGAGCCCTATGCCTTCTATAGCTGCGCAGTAGAGCTCTATGACTTCTAAAGCTGCGCAATGGAGTTCTATGGCTCCTGAAGATGCGCAGTAGAGTCATATGGGTCCTATAGATGCGCAGTGAAGTTTTATGGAATATATAACTGCGCAGTAGTGGCTGACACTATGTAAAGATCCAAATTGACTCCTATCACCCTAATGTAATCTATATAATTTTTTTCAATTGCAGTACAATGGCAGTTATGACTGCGCAGTAGAATTCTACAGCACTTATGGCTCACAGAGCATTTTCTGAGCATTTCAGTATCTTCGATTGACTGAAAGGACTAATTCCTGCTTAGAAGGAAACAGATCGCCAGAGGGGAAAGTTCGAAAAAAAAGGATTGACATCGTCAGCTAGAAATCTACACTCGGTGTAGCTAGTAAGACAATTGGCGGTAATGACTCTACGATTAGACTCGAGCACTTACGTGCTCAGTCACACAATATATATATATACATCTATATTTTGTCTCTATAAAGACTGCCTGCGGTAAATAGAAACACGCGTACCTTTGTCTGCCTACTTGTGCCAATTCAGGTTCGCATGAATACGCATTCGTTAACGCTACTTGCTAAAGAGAATGTGCGTTCGCTTTTATAAAATGCGCCCAATGAAAACATCGTCCCTGAACGCGAATCTGATCTGCATAAATAGTAAAAGGAAAACCAGAAATAAAGTTCAAACTCCACGGAATTCCTGAATGCCAGCTAGACAAGATTTTCTAATAGAATTTAGATTATTTGAAGAAGAAACATTTGAATTCTCGCGCCAAGAGTTGCGAATTTGACTCATGGGGTGTAGCGCGAAAATTTGAATTTTCTTTTTGTGATATTTCGGTTTTAGGGCTTCTCTCTAAATGCCTTGAGGGATTTTGACCTGGAGCGATTATTTTTTAAGTTTCTAATTATAAGTCAAATTCGGGACAAAGCTCAGAGACAAATCTAGGTTTAATATAAGATGTAATGGGAGGGAAGATTGTTAAGGATCTATGTCTGCGGAACTCATCTGACAATTAATCAAGTGCCTGATAATCATTTACTCGTGTCTGAAGTCGTCAGTCTATGGGATATTACTTTCATCGTGCGTAGTCAGATTGTAGATACAACAGTTAGACAAAGAGGCAGTGTGCGAGCTACCGTGTGATCGTCAACTTTGCGCCTCTTGCGTCCCTTAATTAAGGAATTCACGAGAAAAGTAGGCGATTTTCAGGTGAGATTAGGAAGCGTAATATCCCCCGAGCACGCGCAGTATTCTGCTTTTTCTTTCCGATGCACCTCATTTGCTCCTTTTTCTCAAATGTAAAACGTATTTTTTTATTAATCTAGGTTAGTTTGCTCGCAAATTAGTCGCTAGTGATCTTTCTGTCAGAAAAGAAGACAACAATTGGAAAACTACTGCGCAGTAGGTCTCTGTGGAAATTATGACTGCGCAGTAGATTCCCATGGTATATAAAGATGCGCAGTAAAATTCTATGGGTCATATGACTGCGCAGTAGATCTCTATAGCAAATATAGCTGCGCAGTACATGTTTACGACATTTACAGCTGCGCAGTAGAATTGAGTGGACTATATAGCTGTGCAGTAGTTGTCCACACTATTTTCAGATGCAAATAGAATTCCTAACGCCCTTACTTGACCCAAATCGTATTTTACACGATCCGAAAAATAATTTAAGTTCAAAAATCAACAAATCTCTAAAGAGGTTACAATGACTAATATGAAAATGTCATTTAAGTATCACGAAAAAAAAGAAAAAAAGGGAAATTTATTTACATACAAGAAAGTGCGTGCATCGAATGAGAAAAGTGTGATGCGTTCGAGTCCGCGTCCTCGTTTTCGGTGCGGCGTATTCATACTAGCATCCTACTCGCTGATGTACCCACGACATTTTATGATTACACACGTGCATTCGCTGTGATTTATGAACTTTATCCCGCGTTTTGCCGACGGTTAAGGAGGTAGGGACTCATCTATAACTTGCAATTTGAGGCACAAGCTGGGAGAAAAGAGAGGAGCCTGCGATCATCCCGTACAATTATCCTCGCGCTATAATCGCATTATTTTTTTTGGAAAAATTTCTCTCCACCTGACGTAATAGGGCAACGGCGGGAGCCAGTGATTATCCACTCGCGAAAGAACTGACTCGATGGTGTGCTTCGTAATCAGCAAGGAAATTACTCTAAAGTTACAGAAAATCATGATCAGAAAATCTGCGATCATCGCGTGATCTCGCGACCCCAAGAAGGTTGCTCGATTAGGTGTGATGGACGCATCAAAAACCCGCAATTCTGATTGATTTACAGAGCTCATCATGCAAAAAAGGCTCATTTACTCGCCATTTTTTGCCAAGCCGTAAATAGACAGAGAGTTGTTTTCAAAAGATGGGAATTTTACTTCGATTTGTGGCTTATATATTGTAAATAGAATAATTAAAATTTCCTAAGAAAATGACCTGAATTCCGAATTGAACAATCAAAAATTGCTGAACTACAAAATTTAATAATTCGAAAAGGGCAGACTGTCAATCAAACCGGATTTCCCACGCACAGCCGAAAAATGTCATAAGTGCCCGATTCGAGAAAATCGTCGGTTATGCGAGGATTACATAAGAATTTACTGAAAAGAATAATAAATTGTGAAAGCAAGACAGTGAATAACGCAAAGGTTAATAAATACGCGTCATAAAATTTGATAAAAATTAATTTTGTGAAAGTTAAATGTAAGAGGTCATTTTCTTGTCATCTCTTATCAGCAATCAAATAAACATTCGCTAAAAATACACAAATATTAATAAAAATTTATAAAAGAAGTTTTTTCTCCACCTCGAATCTTTTTTCACGTTTCATATTCCCAAATATCGAGATTTTTTAATAATTTTTTCTTAAAAGAATTATTCTCAATGGCAAAAAAGTCAATAATCAATTTTTTGTTAAAAAAAAATAATTAAAATTTTATTAATCAGATTTTGAATATTTTCAAAATGATTGTAAATAAAGTATTAATTTTCGATTGAGTTTCGTTATTAAAAAATCTTTTTCGAGTCTGAAGGAAATTCACTGTTGATGGATTAAAACGAGAATTTAATTTCCTCGGCGCTGAAATGCGTAACTAATCGCTTGTTTCACAGGAGAAGTAAAAGTTTTCATTGTCTGGAGTGGACGTGTTCTAGTGAATCGCGAAGTCTTCTTTTCACACACGCCTTCTAGAATCTCGTGTTTGCTCTTCGATTTTTATTTAATTTAATAATTAGGAGTACTTTTATCATTCACAAATTTATTTATAAATTTTATATAGTGAAACTTATCTATAATTATTGGAAAAGTGTATTTTTAAATTTTTAAATAAGAGATATAAAGCAGAAAAAAAACAAAGTCGACAGGATTCGAACCCTGGACGCTAGGACAGAAATCCGAAGCTTTTCCACAAAACCAATATTGACCCTTTTTTTGCAATTCTCTTTCTTTCAATTTTGAGGCTTTAAAACCATTTTAAACAACTCTCTGTAATTAAATATTAATTATTAATTTTCATAACCACGGTAAACGTTCCAATCAGTGCTTTTCTTATAAAGAAAAAAAAAAAAAAAAAAAATACGAAGTCAACGGGAATCGAACCCTAGACACCGGAGCAGAAATCCGCAGATTTTCCACGGGACCAATAACACAATTTTTTTTCTAAACCTCTATTCTTTTCTTTTTAAGGCTCTAGATCCCAATTTTGAATATTTTTCAGTGTTTTGAATGCTTTTAAGTAAAATGGAGTCTAGAAATGCAGTTTTCAAGTTATTTAACGTTGCTGGGTAATAATTCAGGTTAGATTTACGAGATTGAAGAGGAAAAAAGGAGGTGCGCTTCCCCTTGATCCTGACCCCAGTTGGATTTAAACAGAGTTTCTGTGCCGTTCACTCAGCGGCATGAATATTTCTTTTGTCTCTCATTCGGACATCTGCATACTTATCATCGAGAAACGTTGTTTTTACGACGCTCCAGAGCGTCCCGAATGTTAAACGTCCGTATGATATACATACACCATACAACCAGGAGAAAACGTTTGGCGGGAAGAGCAGACACCATTGGCGTAGCAAAACGGTTATTTATGCAAAATACTAATCTATTCCTATTGTCCTATTGAATAGGAAATATTCTAAAATGAGGAGCTCGAGTAGCTTGAAATAAACGGACAGAAACGATATGAAAGTGCCATTCTGCATATTTTCAAATCTCTGGTCGAATTACATTCAGACTTCAAGTTTTCTCATTTTTCATTATTTCAGATTTGGTTTTTAAATTAAAATTTAAAAAATATATTTTTAAATACATTTTTTTTATTAGTTTTTTAAATTTTATTTAAATTTTATTTTTGTTTAAATTTATCAGGAACTTGGAAATATTCAATGACCTTTGACCAGAATCAAATTATGTAATATTTTGTAAGAAAAAAAAAAATTTCCGAGCCGGGATTCGAACCCAGGTCGCTTGCATACAAATCGTTTATTTTAAGGGGATGTAATACTCATTCGATCTCTACCTTACCGACATTTTTTTCTGTGCAACGTTACTTTTAATTTTATTGAGATACCAAATTGAAAATTTCTAAAATTAAAGAAAATATGATAAGATATGTTTATCTGGTTTTAAATTTTTATAAAAATAAAAAAAAATATTTAAAAATATATTATGTCCTTAAATCGAGGCTATGGATAGAAGATTGGAAAAATATAAGTGGGTCATCTAAGATTTTCAGTTTCACGGGTCGACGTTACGCGTGTGTACACTAACGATTGCAAAAAATTTGTGATTCCACTCTTACAATGTCGAGATGAAAAGAACTTTTACGAATGAAAGCATTTCTAGGATAAACGGTACTCGTTCCTTAACCCCTAGGTCGAAATAACACCTAATCGCGAACAATTTAAATTTTATTAGATTTTATAATTAATATCAATTTTTTATTAATTTAAATTAATTTAAAAAATATGTATTATATAATCTGTTAGCAATTATTTGTAACTAACAATTTTTATGAATGAAAAAATGATATTTCATCGAATTTAATTAATAGGCAAAAAAAAAAAAATTTCCCAGCAGGGATTCGAGCCCGGACACCTAACTTCTCGATCCGGAGACTTTACCACGGAGCCAAAATGGCATAAAAAAATTTCTTTCACTTTTTCATTCGAAAGTGAACATAAAACCACAAAATGTTGTTATTTTCTTCCAAAAGGGCTCAAAAGTACCAATATTTAACCAAAAATAATTTAAAATAACACAAAAAATATGATTAATCTACATTTTTAACCTCTGCTGTTAAAAAAAGTTTAAAAAGGGAATTATAAATAGAAGTCTATTATCCTTATGAGCGCATTTGACGTTTAAATGAAACCTGGACGAAGGGTAATAAATAACGTAGTGTTTCCTGTCTTTAATATATGAGGGTACTTTATTACCAGAAGAAATGATTGCATTATGTCATTTACGTCATCATGTGCGCGTGGGCGGGGTTCATTTTAAAAAAGTTTCCCTCTCTATTATTATTACTATTATTATTATTATTAGCAAAGGCAAATCATCCCCATAAGAAGCAAATGGGCGAGAATGCAAAAAATGATAGTCAGCCATAAAAGGATAATGAGGAACAAGTCGGGCAATTCTATGATATATTAGCGTTCCATTAAGTCGGTAATTTCAAATAGGCTAAATTCTAAAGGTCACGAACTATATATACCTATATATAATATTACATATTATATATTGCAAACGATCCCAGAGACGTTATTATCTTATTTAGTCCCGTGATTGAATTTCACACCGATTTATAATTTGATGTTATATCGATTTACTGATTTTCATTTATTTATGATAATAACTGTATTTACAGATGCAAAAAAATTAATTATAAATTGTGATTGTAAAAATATATTACGAGTGCATAAAGAGTCTGAAAAATGCGAAAAAAAAGAAAAAAAATTGCAAGTGGCGGGATTCGAACCCTAGACGCGCACCTTGGATTCTGAGCACGACACAATTGCCAGTGCAGTAATTTTTTTATTTTTTTTTTTAATTTTGATATAAATCGACTAAATTGATCTATTTTCGGCTTTTTGAATAAAATAATATATAACTTGACGTTGAGAATCAAGTTTAATGACGCCTATAAAAAATTTTATAAATCATGTAATTTTTTTCGTAATGTGTCGAAACTGAAGTGGTCATTGCTTCTTTTAAAAAAAAATCTAAAAATTATGGTAATACCCACATAATCGGACGTAACACTAAAGTCAGAGGCGTTATGTAAAAAATCTCAAGGGAGCGTCACTCGATGACGGAATTCATGTATCTCTTTTTTTAGGAAAAAAATTCTCGATCAATTAATCAGATATCGCTGTCATTTTGGGACAAATATTATATCAGAGGGATTTATTTTATTACTAAAAAATTTTGAGTTATTTCTTTTTAGATAAATCAATATTCGTCGAATAGTTAAAAAAAAAATTAAAAAAAATAGTTTTTAATAATAATAAAAAAATTTTATTTAATAAAGTCAGGGAGGTATCAATAAAAGTTGGCAAAATTTTTTGTAAATTTAAAAAAATGATGTAAAGTGCAATACAATATGTAAATTTTTTATGAATGTTCTCTCTTTCGATCTTTATTTCTACTTGTTATTTTTTATTGTTTTTATTTTTATTTCTTTTTAATTCTGGATAGTTGCTCTCTTCACTTTATTTAAATTGTGCAGATTCGAGCTTCATGCTTCAATAAACATCTCGTTCTTGCATGTATGTATTTTTATATATAGAATCAGATTTCACGTACTGGTAACTATATCAAGAAAATAATAAAAATGACAAGGATACGATAAATTTCTCTTTATCTCTTTTTTTAAATATGTTAGAAATAAGAGATAATAAAAATTAAATTTAAAAAAAAATGAAATTCTCGAAATTTTAATTTTCCGAAAGTTTCAAATTTCCAAAAATTAAAATTACCGAAAGTAAAAAAAAATATTTAAAATTTCTTCAAATTTTTTTTTTATAAAATTATTTTTTTTTATTTTTGGGATTGTGAATTTTCGGAAATTTTAAATTTTCGGAAATTTGAAAATCCAGATATTTTATATTTTCCGGAAATTGAAATTTTGGTAATTTGGAATTTCCGTAATTTTATATTTTATTATGTTTTTATTTTATTTTTTATTTTATTATTTTTTTAATGTTTCTTCACATTTTGTTTAAACAGAAATTTTTTGACAAAAAAAAATTCGTGAATGAAATTGGATAATAAGATTAATTGCACTTAATTATCTCTGCATTGATTAAACAGGCCTGAAAAGTCACTCTGAGTGATGATTGTGCAATTTTTCTGCTCAATTCAACCAGACAATTTAATAAAACTCTCGGACATTGCAGAATGTGTCTGTACTTATCATTATTAATATTCCTGTCTGACTTGTTGGGTCGATTGCTCAACGGAATATTCTAATAACTCTTTTAATGCAGAAACCGATGAAAAAAAAAAAAGAAAATTAGGTGGACTTTATATTTTCTATAAAAGAAAACATAGGATATTCCTGAATATTTTTAGAAAAAGTAATAAACTTTAAAAATAAGCTAATTTTTCCGCTATACAAAATTAATTAAAAAAAAGGTATAAAAATTATTAATTATTGGGCCTTTTTGGGGTCTTTATGGGACTTATTTAATTAATTTTGATCTCATTGGGTCTTATTTTTGGATATTAGATTATTTGGTCTTAGGTCTTATTTCTGCTTTCTATTGGGTCCTTTTTGAATTCTTTTTTAAATTTGGGACTAATTTTTTGGGTCTTGTAATTTAGGGTCTCATATTCTTAGCACATATTTTTACCTATATTTTCGGGAATTACATCATGCCTTGTATTTTTTTCTTTTTTTGTTGGGCCTTATTTTTTGGTTTTTGTAATTGGGTCTCTTTTCTGTTGGACCCTTTTTGGAGTTGAACCTTACTTAAGTTAGACCTTACTTTTTGATCCTATATTAGGAACATATACATATTTTGGGGCCCTGTATTTTGTTCGCTATTATTGGGTCTTATTTCGGGACTTATTTTTGGGTCTTATTTTGGGACTTATTTTTTAGTCTTACTTCGGGACTTATTTTTGGACCCCACTTTAATATTTTTCAGCCAAAATTTCGTTTAAAATTCTCGAAATTTTAAAGGACTGACGCCACTGGTTATAGAAAATAAGAAAATGAGATGCAGAAGAGTTGCAGGAGTATTTTCAGTGATCACGTTAAATCCTCCAAGTAATTGTATAAGAATGCATAAAGTTTGAAACAATGTGAGCACCTGAAGAGAGAATGCACATTGCCAGAGTGGTGGGGAGGATACCACCACTCCTTACAGCTTTTATCAATGTTCCTCCACACCCCGAAGATTATACATTATTTTCCACGGTTCAATTATCTTCTACCATTTTCAATTAGGACGCGACATTTAAGGCACATTAATTTTTTACCAAAAGAGCAAAAAAAAGACGATCCAAGAAGATTCGAGCAAGTGCTTTATGAGAAACAAGTCTCGGGAATAAATGTTCACTTTATATCGAGATTTAATGTACATCATTCAATTTTTAATATTCAGTGTTCAATTTTCACTAACAACCCACATTTTTTAATATTCATTACGAGATGGGATATTTATAGGTGTTGGGAAAATTAATTGCTCTTGGTAGGATTTTAAATTGAAAAATTACTGTTTACTGTTTTCACGTTTCAATTTTTTTAATAGAATTTTTTAATAAAATTTAAAAAATAGATTTTTTTAATAAAAAACTATGCATAAGTTTTCGCGTTATTGGAAATCAGTCAATCAATTTGAATCAAGTGTCAAATAAAAATATTTTTATTGATTAACCGGAAAAAAGTTTTTTCAAAATAATAATTTTTAAAAAATTAGGTAAATTAGTATTTTAATAAATATTTAAATAGCAAGAGAGGTTTTATAAAAAATGTAATACATTTACCCAAGAAAAATTATTTAAATTTAATATAAATATTAAATTTATTTGTAATGAATTAATAAACTATTTATAATATTAGATATATATATAAATTTATATTCATTTATAATAATAGAAGTGTTATTGTGTTTTTTAATAATTTTACATAAAATATAATTGAATATATATTTTTAATTTTTAATAAAAAATTACAATATATAAAAATATTCATTAGGGGTTACGGGTAAAATACAATATAATAAAATAATACGTTAATTAATAAATTTAATTATTTAAATTTAATATAAATATTAAATTACTTGTACCTAATTGATTAATAAATTATTTATAATATTATATATAAATAAAAAATAAAGAGAATGCAATAAAAAACAGAATTAATATTCATAAATTTAAGTTTATAAAGGTTTAGGCGTTAGAATCCCGATAAGGATTGGAGAGGTGGATACCAGCTTCTATTTATATATCAATGGTATCTTTCTGCTCCTTGCGAGACTATAAAATAGAGTACAACCGACATTATTTTCATCCTAGTTGAACAGGGCACGACAGATCGGTAAGTGAGTGGATAAAATGTACTTTGCCTTGAAGGCGATAAGTTATCCGTTAGTGGAAGGATTACAGGCTGCGCCTATCGCCTACGCAAGGAACCGGATCTGGTTTCTGTCCAAGACACAGAACATTGACCATTGACCATTGAAAACAGAATAGAGAATGCTAGACATTAATTTTGAGCAAAATTTTATTTTGAATCAACAATTTTATCAATTATTATTATTCATTTATTTATTTTATAATTTTTGTATAATTTTATCGCAAAAATTTAGATTAATATTGAGGAAACTATTTTATTTATTAAAAAATCACGTGACCCCTTGACCCACCATTTAAGATTCTAATGAATTCTGTGGTTTAATATTAGTATTAATATTGGTGGAAAGTATTTGATCTGTCATTATCATTCATGACCTTTGTTAAAATTTCAATATGTTCTTTTACTATATTTTTTATTTATTTTTTTTTCTCTTGTGACCTTTAAGGGTCACGTGATAGATGGAGGGGTCAATAAAAGTGTATTTATGTGTTGGAG